>JAPFRW010000120.1:0-67579 GCA_030778065.1 Akanthomyces uredinophilus | reverse complement strand
CTTAATAGGTATAAAATAGAATAATCTAGATTATCTTATAGTTATATATAATATAGATTAGACGTTAAGCTTAGACTACTACCTTGACGGAAGAATACTATCGTAAAGCACGTTGCCCGCCAATTACGATTTTATATAAATATACAACGATTTAAAATAGAGTTCATTCATAAGGGCCTCGTAGGGAGTGGGCGACAATCATGCGACACAACATTGTCGATGTAGATACAAACTCCGTATTAGCACACTCTTGTAATTGACACCATAAAGGGTGCGTGTGGCCGTCGTGCTCCGGGCCATTCGTGGCAGAGCGGACTTGCGGAGCACTTTTCCCATTTGTCAACTTGTAAGTGTTGCCTTGGATCAGGCCATGGTCGAGATGTCGGCAATTGGTCTGACTGCGTCCCAAGGCAGGAACCTGAGCGACGACGCTAGCGTCATGGTGGTAGCATCTGTTCACCATTTCGGAGTACTACGTAGTCTGTGCTCTCTCGGAGCGCGGACGAAGGGGCTCTGGGACGGGAACGTGTATTACCGGCGACGATCTTCCCACTAGCAGTCACGGCATTGTAGTGAAAGTTTTGCGTCAGTTGCAGGGCAGCCACGGAATCAATACTCATAATGTAACTGTTCCACGGCGTTTGGGGTGATGCTAATGGTCACGATGAGTCTCAAGCTGCGATTAACCAAGCTTCTATTTCGCCTGCGTCCTTATGCTACGGTAAAATGCCAATGGCAACTGTGGTCCCAGTCAGCCAGATGTCCTCTATAGTGCCTTTGCAGGGGATGAGCAGGTCGCTGACTCCTCCGCAAATTGGAAAGCTAGTACTGCGGAGGAATTTCAGTCCAGCCTTTCTTCGTTGGGCGACAAATTGACTTAAAAAATCGCTGCCCGGCGCCAGACGTGTCTGACTTCCAGCGGGGTACAATCAATCTCCCTTTTCAAGCTACTGGAGTGGCATGTGTATGGTGAAGTTTCCTCGGTGATGACACGAAAGGTTCAAAAGTTTTCGAATGTGTATCGACGTCGAGAAGCTTATTGCAGCGGATAGCTGCTCTTCCAACACCAGGATGGGCACTAAAATAGCCATCTAACTAAGGCAGCTTCCGCAATATAATACTTCATCCCGTTTAAATCAAGAAAGCCGTATGAAGTCCCGAGGCTGTAATATGGCGCTAGAAACCGGGCTAACACGGCGAGCATAGTCGACGTCGGTCAAACTGGATCAGGAACAGATTGGCAAAGGGCTTGGTGTCACTTTTCGAGGCTACCCTTGTAAGAACTAAGCTGCGGCAAACTACGCACGGTTCCCTGGCGCCGACCCTCTTCCCCTCACGGCAAGATTTCTGTTTCTGGAAGATTGCGCGTGCACGGTAGATTGACAGAGATGAAATAGCTAAAGATCGGCGCGTTCAATTATCCTGCACCCTGTAGGAGATTGTCCTGGTCGACGTCGAATCGGCATCGTCCTAGGCATTAGTCGTGCTTGTCCGTGATTCACCCCGCATTCCAGAATCGAGTCCGCCCTAGTCATCTCGACCGTCGAGTAGCATCCGCGGCTCTTCAGGAACAGGCAGGCAGGCAGGCACGTGCATGAGCCTCGCGTGCTAGCTGTTCGTACTCCTTTTGTTGCAAGGGTTCAAAGACGAGATCGTCAGCCGTGAAGCCGAAATCCAGGTATAAGAAGGTGCAATAACACACTCCCTTGGACAGTTTCCTCATATAATACATTTGTTTGAAACAGCACATTCACTTTGGCATTCCTAGTAATGTTGTACTTGAGATCTCTTCTCCACGCTGTGGTGGCCGCGACGTTGTGTACTTTTGCATCTGCCATACCGGCAGGAGTCCCAGCGCGCAGCACATCTGTGTTGCCAACCGACGACGCTTTCTACAGCGTTCCGTCAAACGTTCACGATTACGCCCCCGGGAGTATCATCCGGGTTCGAAAACCACCAGCGCCCATCGCTGCCCTGGGTCTGGCGCCGGCCAACATTGAGGACGCTTGGCAGATTCTCTACAGAACCAACGACAATCTAGACAACGCGACTGCCACGGTCCTCACAGTCCTCGTTCCGCACAAGGCCGATTTCTCAAAGCTACTGTCGTATCAGGTTGCAGAGGACGCTGCGTACGCAAATTGCGCACCATCATATGCGTTCCAGCTGAAGTCTGCCACGAGCGGATTTCTTGGCACCATCATCACCCAAGCCGAGCTACTGCTCATCGAGGCCGCTCTGGCAAGAGGATGGGTGGTCATTGCTCCCGACCACGAGGGGCCAAGCGGAGCGTTTCTTGCCAACAAGCTGGCCGGACAAGCCACTCTTGACGGCATTCGAGCTGCGCTCAACTCGGCAAACACCACCGGAATCGCCAAAGATCCCACCATTGCGCTATGGGGCTACTCAGGAGGCAGCTTGGCATCCGCGTTTGCGGCAGAGTTGCAGCCCTCGTATGCGCCGGAGCTCAAGATTGCCGGTGCAGCACTGGGTGGAACCGTTCCGAACATCCCTCATGTCATCACCAGCACGGATTCGACAGCGAAGGCCGGACTCATACCGACTGGCATGCTTGGTCTCGCTCATCAATATCCAGAACTCAAAGAAGTCCTGGATAGTCAGGTTCTGCCTGAATTCAAAGCAGAATTCGACAAGGTCGAGCGACAATGCTTCGTTGCCGACGTTTTGTCCTTTGTGAACAAAAACATCACCGCAATGGTGCGTGATGTCGGTGTGCTCAGTCGCGAGCCCGCAGTCAGCATCCTCGCAGCCAACGCCCTCGGAAAGCAGGCACCCACCATTCCTCTGTTTGTGTACAAAGCAGTCCGCGACGAGGTGAGCCCCGTGAGTGACACCGACGCACTCGTGGAAAGCTACTGTTCACGCGGGTCCATCGTGACGTACCAAAGAGACCTGACTAGCGACCACGGCGGACTTGCTGTCGTGGGCGCGGCTAAAGCATTGAGCTGGCTAATCGACGTAATGGACAACAAGCCGTCTGCTCAAAAGTGCTCAAGTCAGAGCGTTGTTTCGTCCCTTTTCAGTAAGGAAGCCTTTGAGGTTTTTGACGATCTCCTACGAGATGCATTTTTAGGCCTGCTCGGCGCACCTATCGGGCCAGCGTTTATAGGCTAAACTATAGATTATGATAGTTTATGCTGAAGAAGATAACAGACAGCCATTGGATATAGCGGATGGTTTCCTTTGTCCTAGGCATTTAAAATAATACCGTCTTTTGAAGCTCATGGCATATTGCAATCTTCACTTTAGTACCGTCTTCCTACAAAGTTTGGCGCCGAGATGGCCCCGGACAAGTCGCGCAAAGCCGCCGTCAGCTCTGCATCTTCGTCAGCAAATACCGCTCCCCCTATATCTGCCTTGGACCCGTCCCCGTCGTCTTTCCTTTCCGCTGGGTCAATGAAATACGGCACATTATCCCGACTGCACTTGGTATGGTCTTCTGCCGGCATCGTTCCATTGACCATGTACGCGCGGAGGAGTCGGGCCGCACACGTAGACGGCAAAGACAAAGAGCAGTGCCCGATGCCCATAACCTCGATGAGCTTGGCGTCGCGGAAGCTCTCCCGGGCCCTCTTGGCCGCAGCCAGGGGACAGATGGGATCGTATGTCGATGACATGACCAGCATGGGGTGGCGCGTCTCAACGCCGCGCCGGGGCATGAAGCCATGTGCCTTGGGGACTTTCCACTGCGCAGACATCATCGCGGCGCTCAACGCGCCTGCACCCCAGGGCGCGCATACTTCCAATTCGGGCGCCGAAATCTTGAGCACGTCGTACCGATCCTCGGGCCAGGCTGGGTGGCCAGATGGGCGGTCATTGTTGATGACAAACGTGCCTTGCTCAAGCATGGCATCACTGCCATCCGCTGTGGGGTCTCGGTCAGGATATGCCAGGAAAGCGCCGGTCGCGTTGCCAGAGAGCAGTTGGGCGAGGTCGTCAGCGAGTGAGTACCACGATTTAGACGTGTACATGGCCAAGAAAATGCCCGTAACGAGAGAGTCGTAAGAGATGGTTCCAAACATGGTGCTGTTGATGTAAACGGGCATGGGGCCATCATCTTGTAGGTGTTTCAGAAAGCTTGTCACGTTGCGTTGAATATCGTGGCCGGTCTGACCCAGGCTGGAGAGCTTGCAGGTGCTGCCAGCTTTGACGCATTCATCAAAGAAGCCAGCAAAAGCATTGTTGGTATCCTCACAACTGCCCTCTAGCGTCAAATTGCCATAGTATGCAAAGCTATCTAGCACGCCATCAATCACAACACGCTCGGCTCTCTCCGGGAACATGGTAGCGTAGGTTGCACCAAGCGTGGTTCCGTAGCTGTAGCCAAGATAGTAAAGACCATCTTGGCCGAGGGCGTCGAGGATTGCGTTCATATCGGCGGCTGTCTGCGGAGTGTTGACGTGCGCCGCGTGATCGCCCATGTGGCCGGCGCATGCTTGGGCAAAGTTGCCAACTTCGTCGTAGCGCTCAATGTCATGCTGCGCGTCGCCGTCGTAGTGAATTTGGTGCGTGCGCCGCATTCTGGCGTCATCAAAACACACTGCAGGCGGGCTTGACGCGCCAACACCGCGCGGGTCGAAGCCAACGAAGTGAAAATCGTCGCCGATGGCCTTTTGCAGTCTCACACCCCAGGCCTTTAGGAAGTTGACGCCGCTGCCACCTGGCCCTCCGGGGTTCAGCAGAATGTTGTGCGTTGCATCGGAGTTCCCCCGAAGGCGAGTCAGGGGAATAGTAAAGGTGCTGTTCCCTGAGCGCGAGGCGTTGAAGTGGTCCATGGGCACATTGATGGTGCCGCATTCGATTGGCTTACCTTCGACATTGCCACAGGGTCTCCAGGCGATGGTCTCGTTGTGGTAGTGAAGGACGACGTCAGGATGGTAACTGCGAAGCAGGAGGAAGAGCGCAAGAACTCCCGATACACAAAGATCGATGAGGAAGAGAGCACCACAGCCTTTCAGATAAGTCCCCTTTCTCCTCCAAAAAGGTCGTCGCTGGCCGACAGGCTCCTCGGCATTTTCTTGATTAGCGGCGTTGGAGAGCAACGGCTCGCGCTCCGGGTCGGCGGTAGCCGCGGCGGAAGAAGACATGGTTTTGGGATTCTTTGAGATGGCAGGTTATCAAGAAATCAGAACAGTGAGATTGTTCCCGCCGACTCACTCAAGATCAGGCTGGCTGCAACGTGGCAGGAATGGGGGTGTCAAACAAGGCTAGAGTGGCTGATGTAGGCGCGCCATATCGGCAACAAAAGTACCGAATGTCAGTGAGTTGTCCCAAGGTCTATTTGGAACAGCATTGGTGAGAGCATTGAACTTGGGTTATCACAAAATACAATAATAAAGGACAGACTAAAAAATCGACGATGCTGCGTCGATCAGCGCTAACAACGGTCTCCCCATCCAATGACGAGGTAGTTTGTGTACATGTAGCAGTCGATTGGTTAACCCCAGCATTATGCTATTAATGCTCTGATTGTTCGAAATTGTGATGTTACTCTTTCTAAGATACTTGATAAGAAAAAATGTCCTCTCTTTTCGGTACTGCGTAAAGAGTTTTAAAGACCTTGCTGGCCGTGTTGGCCGCAGTACCGTACGCGGCTTCATTGACCAGCTTCTTAGCCTGCAACTCAGTCTTATTGTGATGGTGCACCATTGCAATTCCTTGCTCAACTCCACTGCGGCCATGACGCTATTCCACCATTTGCATCAAACAACTCCGATCCAATAAGATCTGGATAAAATCCCACATCAGCTGGCAAAGGCGAGGTATCCAGGACCGCCAAGCTATAATGTGTGGCAGTGCTGGCTGCAGAGTCTGTCGGTGCATAATTCGGGCGCAACTTTTGAAACTGCGACGAAACAATGTCGCTGAGCAAATGCGCAGCATGGCATGGCAGACCGATCGAGCGGAACCAGGCAACAAGCTTCGTCACCAGGCGGTCCAGGCTGTCAACGTCGACGTTTGCAATGCGAAGCTGGTCCTCATACATGTGGACAAGTCGACAGAGGGTCAGGGCAGAAAAGGTGATGAGATGATAGATGTGATCTGTCAGGTGGCGGGTCCGGTCATCCGTCGTGTCCATGGCCAGGTTGATAATCGTGCTCGAGAGATCAATCATTTCCAGGATTATCGACGCATCCATCAGAGATTGTGGCGATCGCGCGGATTGGTAGTATGCGAGAAGGTGCGCAAAGTGAAAGCCCATCTGCAGGAATTGAGAACGAGGCTCGTCAAATAAGCTTGCCCAGTCCTTTTTCCAACTTTGCAGTGCGCTCCTGGCATCTTGTAAATCAACCCGATTGCTTTGTGGGCAGCACTTTGTGTAGATGACCCAGTATAGCTTGACCTCGGCGACCATCCTCGCTTCATAATTCTTCAAACTTCCAGTCTCTAACAGGTGAGAGCATCGATCCACGTGGCTCTGGTTCAGCATAGCCTGCCTGCGCGTGCCGACACAGTACTGCAGATGCGCAACACACAGATGATTCCAGAGACACCAAGCATCAATCTGGCTTTGCTCAACTGGCTGTCCCGGGCCAGGCTTGCATGGGTCGGGAAAACAGGCACTGGCGAACCCTTGCTGGAGCGCATAGCCGGTGAGAAGCCAGCTGTCGATGCTCAGGGGCTGCTGGCCAATCGTCGTGGACCATAGGCTCAGTATCAGTATGGCTTGGAAATGCTCGACAGGTTGCGGCACTACCAGCAACGCCTTTGAAACCAAGCTCTTGGCTTCGCGGAAGAGGCGTGGGGCTAGCTCGTCTGCAAGTTCTTGCGTCGTATGCCGTACTGCGATCAGCAGCACGCTGCAAAGTAGCAGAGGTGACTTTCTCACTTGAGACAGAAGCCCTTCGGTGGGAATTTGTTCAGAGAATCGGACCCAACGACCATAGTGGACGCGAAATCTGGCATTCGTCAGCAGGTCAGAAAGGTTAGTGGGAGGGCAATGAAACAGACAGTTTTAGTAATGAGCGGGCAGTGGAAGATGTGACCAGCCCTGCTGAAATCACATCGGATTCGTTGCCGGGGATCGAATCGAACTGCCCGGGAGGCGAAACACCAGCGTCGGTCGCAGCCTCACGGATCAAGATGACGGGCGCTGGGTTTGGTTCCATTGGGCCGCGCTCCTCCGATTGCGCTCGCAACGCCGTCGTCGTCGCATTCCCTTGATCTTTGGACTGCGCATCTAGCCGCTCGACCAACGCTCCAACTGTCTCTTCAAGTCTTTCAAGTCTACATGCTGCGTCAATCTTTACACTTCAAGACAGAATCGAAGCGTGCGGCATACCTCGCATCCGTCGACGGCCGGTTAGTACTGTAATGCCTAGCACGGATGCCATTTCGTTGCTGCCCGGGCGGTGATTGAGAGGAATCGGAATCCAGCAAATCATCTAGCGAGCACGACAGCGATAGCGTGTGACAGCGGAGACAGGCATTTCTGAAACCGTCTTTGGCGTAGCAACGGGTTTTGTGCCTTCGACACAAATCACATGCTTTGGAAGCTCTTCCCAAGCTCACCGGCGGCATGGCATCAGTCTTTCAGGCTGCCTAGCTTTGGGCATTTTCAATCTGCCTAGACGTGGATGGAGGAGCGGCCAGCTTGTTGCCATTGCCTTATCTTACACCATCGGAGACGGATCCCCACATGAATGGCGCAATACCTGATCACGTAACGGGCCAATTACAGCGGCGGCGACGAAATCACACGCTGGTAGCGTGTTGATTCGCATTTCGTCCAGAGTCTTACTTGGCGAGCCTGCGCCCGTGTGAACGGAACGAGGCTATTACAAATGCCCGCAGACCAGCCCACGAACCAAGCAGTCAGACAACCGACCTGCCGCCGTGGCCGGCCGGGGCTTGCGGAAGCGACCCAGCTTGGCGAGTCTATTGATAAATAAAAAATTAGCCCATTAAACAATGTGCAAGGCGTCTGGCTGTCGATCGGTGGCTCATTGCGAATAGTCGCCGCGGCTGACTGGTAAAGTTGGACTCTCGTCTAAACTCAATCGAGTTCCCATCAAGCGCTTTGCAGCAGTGGAGTTGTACATGTTAAGAAAGAAAATGTGTAGATCCATTATCTAAAGCAAACAAGGGGTATATAAAGGCATTCATAAAGCGTTATTCCACTTTCTTTATAGCCAATCTGATGTTGACTTATTGGCGACTAATACCGCCATCTCTGCGGACGCTATTGCGACTGAATAGCGGCGGTATAGCGCTTCCATCTTGGCAAAAACCTTTGCCGTCTCTTGCTGGGGCACTCAGAGGTAATATGCGCGTCTCCTCATGGCCGACAGCCCATCATAGACGCTCTACTTGCCGTGGTGAGCTCCAAGCTTTTGCGTCAGCATGCGTCTCGAATTTGTTTGATTCCAGGGTTGTAAAAGCAAGTTGGTGCTGACTGGATGAGCTTGACGGCTGTGTGGATTGCCTATGACTCTTCGGTCAGTCTATCGCGCCAACTTAATTACCGTTGGATTCAAGTCAGCACTCACGTTCCATCGCGGCCTCTGCGCGAACCACTGCCGAATATCTGTGGCGCAATGTGGTCGAGTACAAGACGCATGGCGGGCATGCAAGTGCAAATGAGGCCCACGCCGACCTCGATGGTCGAATACCACACAATGTCGAATTGATCCCGTGTTGGGTTCGTCGTATTGGCATAGTACTGAATCGATTGTAGACGCAGGATGGAAACAATAGTGACGCTACACATGTACCGTTAGCTAGGCCCTAGTCATCGCTTTGCCAACCGTGGCGGGCGTTGTCTTACCCAGCACCGGTCAAAAACATCAAGGTGGCGCCGACCTTTTTCTTCCAGTGAAGCCTGAGCTTCCGAATCTGACTGAGAGGAATGCCGATGAGCCAGACGTCGGATGCGAGCGTGATGGCGGCGTTGGCCCAGCCGCTCGCGTTGATGTTGATGCAGTGGGCGTCGGCCAGCTTGAGCTCTTGCAGATCATACTTTGCCCTTTGATAGCTGACGGGCAAGCATTGGAAGATGACAAACAGGGTGCAGACCATTGTGAAGACGGCATGGAAGACGACCGTTCCCCAGAGCAGCCCTCGGATGGTCCGGCCAGGAAACAAGGTGAGGTAAAACAGCGTCAGCGAGATTTTGATCAGACCCATGAGCGAAATGTACAGGATCTGGATGACGTAAAAGTAGAGCCCAAACTGTATCAGGTCATGCGGCGACACCCCCCAGACATCTTTGCCCAGCCCATTCTTGGCCATGCTGACGTTGACGGCGATGGAAGGCAGGCAGAGAAGCGTCGCTGCCCCGATGCTCCAGTCGGCACTGTCGAGTCGGCCCGCGACGCTGAAGAACTGCTTGTACCCGAGTCTCCCGACCACCATTATACCAGCCATCGCAACCACAAGGCCAACCATGACGAGGAATCTTGTAGACTCGTCTCGGACTGGTGTATGGCAGGTTGTTTCGGTAATGTTTCTGAAAGCTGCCCCCACGATGGTGAGCAACAGGAACCGTCCAAAAGTCCGCACATGAGCATCTAGTACATACCAATCGCTTCTGGTAGCCGGCACGCGTGCTTTACGCACGCATCCGCCGTGCGCTTCAGCCCATCACCTCCACACAGGCAGACGATGCCTGCCTGCGCACAAACAGCAGTGACGCATGATATCTACGAAACAGTTGGTTAACAGCCCACCGCGGAAACACAGCATTCCACTTACAGCGCAAGACGGCAACGACATTGCTTTTTTTCTCCTATCGCGTCTGGTCGACGTACACTCGGAAACTGACAGCAGTACATGTCGTGTGGGAAGAAGAAGAAAAGAAAGGATTTCGTGTCGTCCATATACCCACCCATCGCGAAGCACAACAAGTGTCAGAGCACAGACGGCCGGCTAGTGATTCACGGCGCCAGCAGAAAGCCACCACGTCCCTTTCATGTTCGAGGCGAGAGACGCCGTCCGAGCTGCTAAGCTGGACCAGGCTAGCCCTGGCGCAACGATCAGACAGACATAAAACGGCCAAAGCGCATCTGACAGTTGGTCAACAATGGGCCAGGATTGCTGCCCACAACAATGAAATGGGAGAGAAAAAAAAGCTTGCTTGGCTCTCTGGCCTACAAGGATCCGAGAGCGAGGATTTCAAAGAGTCGGAATAAGCAAAAGCCCGTGCACGCCCCCAGTGGCGCCCGCGTAAAAGGCCTGCCTGCCTTTTAATCTATCGCGAAACAATCTGCGGGAACAGCGATGGGTTTTTGAAATGATTCGCCGCACGGATGGGTGTCCGCAAGGGTGCAGTGGCATGATCTGCGAACTGCAGCTGCAGGGATGGGGGTTCCGGAGAGATGCATTCCGTCATCGGCCTCGGCAATTGCCCTCTCTCACACATGTGTGCTCGACCAAGTCGTTTGCAAACCCGCCCATATCTGCGCAGTTGCACTACTATTCATAGTCAGTCCGGCCGAGACTACCAGTCGTTAGTCGGCCCCCGCTCGGTGAATTACACTGCGCCCGGCGCTCTGGGCGCTCGCGCTGTCGAAGAAGGGGGTGGGCCTTATCGTCGAGATCACAGCTGGCATCGCTTCAACGTACTAACGTGTTTCATCATCTTCTCCATGCAGTAAAGCGTGTCATTGCCGCGCCGGAAACTTGTCTGCTTCATGGCGGAATCTATGCGTGCGCCTACTCTGCGGCACGAACGCGACCCGGGCCGAACGAGTCCGTGGCTAGTCTAGACATCAATTGCAGCCATGGTTCATGCGCAGGCATTTCGGAAGCAATTGTCTCCCACGCATGTCACACTTCTGTAGCCTTTAATCACTTTGTGGGATCTAAAATATGACAACTCGAAATCCAAAACACGATTCAATCTCAGCCACAATACGTCAAGTAATTGCCGGATGAGGATCCCCAAGCCTACACGTCGGCTTCTGCTTGCCGATATTCGAAATCACTGTTGGCCTCGACTCCAGAGTCTCCTCCGTCAAATAGCCTATAAAGCAACTTCCACACTAAAATAACGACAGTAGCGGCAATCGCGCAAGAAGCCGCCACGAGCAAGCCGTGTCGATAGCGTGGTGCATCTGCATACACGTCAACTTTGTGTGCCGTATTGTTACTGGGTTCTCCGTACCTTGAGTGCGAAACAGCTGATTTCCAGGGAAATTTGCAAGCTGAATGGACATGACGTATGCAGCCAAAGCCACCGGCCGCTTGTAATCTTCCATCTTGGTCGTCAGCCAGGCTGCGCTGATGGCTTGGGCGCTGCCCATTCCCATTTGCGTCCAGACGACACCTCCTGCAAGTCGCTCATTAGCAATTCTGAAATACAAAACTCAGCCTGTGTCAACTTACCATAAAGCACCCATTTCGCGACGTTGGCCGGTGCCAATGCGAGCCATGAGAGGCCAATGGCGCCCCAGAGATACCCTACAGCGATATGGAATCCGCGCTCTTGAAACCGATCACTGCTGAAAGCTAGCCCAACGGACCAAATCAGAGCACATATGCTGCCCACCGAGTTCAGCCCATTCGCCTGAAGGGAAGTAAATCCCAGCGACTTGATGATGGACGGTGCGTAGGTGTTCATGGGCGAAATCATGACCATGGAGAGCAGGGCCGCGACAAGGTGGCCGTAAAGTCTCCAATCGCTGAAAGTGTCCAGAATGTGCGACGGCAAGACTGGTTTTCCGTATCGAAGTGCCTTTGTCGGGTCGTTGCGGATTACCCGCGTAACGAGGATGGAAGCCTCGCGTGGCGTGAAGATGGAAAAGGATTTGCCAAGCAGAGATTTGGGTCTGGCGGCATTATGGGGAAAGTATAGATAGGCGACGATTCCCAAGAAGCAGGTAAGAACGCCCTCTAAGAACTCATCAGTCATGGTATTAGAATGTGATACGAAAAGTGACCTACCAATAAGAAAAAGCCATTGCCATCCCTTCAGCCCGCCCTGTCCACGAAGCGACAGCAGGCCAATGGACAATGGTCCGCCCAGCGCTCCAGCAAAGCTGTTCGCAGCCCAGAAAATCGAGTATCGAAATGCGAGCTCCTGGTTTGTGTAGAATTTTGAAATGTACAGGGCGAATCCGGGAATGTAGCCACCTTCCAGAGCGCCGATGAAGAATCGACACGCATAGAGGCCGGCAGCATTCTTCATGAAAACCTGCGACCAGGTGACGGTGCCCCAGAGGAGCATCGTGATGGGCAGAAATCGCTCGGGGCCAATGTACTTGCTAATCATGTTGAACGGCAGCTCCGTGATGACGAAGCCGACCGTAAAGAGCGTCTGCGCCAGATTAACCTGCGTGTTGCCAATGTGGATGTCCTTGCGCAGGCTGTCGGTGAGGGCGTTGCCAATGTTGCTTCGGTCAAACTGGAGGAAGCAGAAGCAGAGGACAATGGGAGGGAGGATAAAAAAGTCCACCTTTCGCACCGCTCTCCTTGCTTCGGCTGCGTCAAACTGGAGAGTGGCATCGTAGCCGGGAACGTGAACAGTCTCGTCCACGACAGTCACCTCCTTGTGGTCGTCGGGAAGGGAGCGGCTGAAGGAGCCCTTTTCGGATATAGTAGTCATGGTGACCTTTTGAGAGTCGACTTGCTGCACTGCCACTCAAAAGTGCATCAATGGAACTGTGATACTGAGAAGCTCAAAGTCGCTTCAACTTTGAGCGGCACCCTCTCCCGGGCGACAATGTCATTTTTATACATTTTCTTGCAAATGAGACGGCGTGTCGAGAGCACCAGTCGGCGGCAAGTGTCAAGCCTCCGGGGAGGTTGAAGATAACATGAAAGCCCAAATGGCGTGCTTATCAGCTTTGCCCGCAGTGGCAGTGGTGGAGTGGCGTCTCACTTGTGAAGCCGACGGCATGCCGACGGCTCCCCTGCGGGATGCCGTCGGCCGGCGTTGATGGCAGCATGATGAAATCGTTATTATAACAGGAGCTCGTCTTTGCAATTTCGACGACATATTGCTCAATCGATTCCGCCGTATGCCCTTTTATATCTTGTCCGCTTGTCATTTTACGTTCTCGACACACGATGGCCATGGAGCAAAACACACTCAAGAGACGTGGCGTAGGCCTCACTGGAGTGGACAAGCAGAAGTCTTTTGGCGGCTACACTCTCTTCTGCCCTCTCACCAGCGACTCTGCGCACCTGGTCGACATTGACGGCAATGAAGTCCATTCATGGAAGCTCCCGGGCAGAGTTGGCCGCCACGCCAGAATCCTGCCGAATGGAAACCTCGCCGTCAACACGCTTCGGCCTCCTGTAAAGGAGACGACCGCCGACGGAGGCCCCTTTCCCTTTCCCTTTTTCAACAAGTACGGCGGCGGCATCATGTCCGAGCTCGACCCGGACGGCAACGTCGTGCGCCAGTTCACCGACCCCCTCGGCCACCACGACCAGTACCACCACGGCGACGGCCGGATCCTGTACACAGCGCTCGAGGCGCTGTCGCGGGAGGAGTCGGCCAAGGTCCTCGGCGGCGTCCCGGGCAGCGAGATTGACGGCATCACCTACGCCGACACGATCCGCGAGGTCGACGCCGCCGGCGAGCTGACGTGGGAGTGGAAGGTGTCGGAGCGGCTGCCGCGGGCCGAGTTTCCCCTGCAGGCGCACTACACGCGCGAGCACTACCCGCTCATCAACTCTGTGCTGCCGCTGCGCGACGGCAACGTGCTCGCGTCGCTGCGGTCCGTGTCGGCCGTCATCATCATCGAGCGGGCGACGGGCGCCATCCTGTGGCGGCTCGGGCCCGAGGTGCTCGCGCAGCAGCACAACGCGACCGAGCTTGCCAACGGCAACATTCTCATCTTTGACAATGGCGCCTTTCGCGGCGGCGAGTCCGTCACCTACACGCGCGCCATCGAGGTGGACCGCGCGACCAAGCGCATCGTGTGGGAGTACCGCGACCGCTCGCAGATGGTCAACTTCTTCACGCCCTTCATGGGCAGCGCGCAGCGGCTGGCCAACGGAAACACGCTGCTGTGCGAGAGCGCCTTTGGCCGGCTGTTCGAGGTCACCAGGGACGGGCACATCTGCTGGGAGTACGTCAACCCGCACTTTGCCCCGTACCCGGACCAAGTGACGGCGGGCATCTTTCTGGGGGAGTCGAATGCGTTGTTCCGCGCGTATCGGTACTCGCTGGACGAGGTGCCTTGGCTGAAGCAAAAGCTGAGCTCGTCTCAGGGGAACAAGGCCGGCTGCGTGGTAATGTGAGCTGCTTGACTGCGGATAGGCTGGGGGGGGGGCTTTCAATGGGCAGATGCTTGCAACTTGGGTGTAATTTATTGATTCGCGCTTTTACATAGAAGCTCTACAGAAGCCAAGCAAATTACGAATGCATGAACAATTCTCCAAATTCCAAGTTCCTCCCGCTGTCAATGTATCTAGATACATGGACACTGGCGCCTGAAGCACCCGGCAGGCAATCGAGAAGCGCCGCGCGGAACAGCAAGTGATGCACGCGGCGTGGAGGAACCGAAGCAAGGTAATAGCTGCTACTATTGCGCCCATATATATTTATCCTTTATTTTACGTATTCTAGATGAAAGTAACGCCACCGCGGCCTCTGGGACGAAACGCCACACACACATGCAAACGTGTGTGGCTGGACCATTGCCCATTACAGTGGTAACAGGCGCTGAGAGCCACAGAGCCCCAGGGCCTAGCCAGGTGCCAGGATGAGCGCTACTGCATCTCGCGGGCGTGGCTCCACCAACGAGAAGCAAGGCATCTTGTGTTGGATCGACAGGGAGGGAGCCTATCAATGGGTGTAGCCAGGCGAGTTGCCCAAGAGGTGAGCGGATGCTCTCGTGGCTCTTCGGTTCCGTAAAGTCTACTTTGCCCTGACGTGCCTGAATCTCATTGCTTTGTTTCAATCTATTCCATCTGGGCAGGTTTTCCAGGTACCTGGTCTGGGCGGCGGGTACGTACCCGAGGCAACGACTGGAGCCGCTGGCGACTGGACCGGCCACTTGATCTTTTAGCACTCATCACAGCGCCACCAGCACCAAGGTTCCTTGAAAGGTGCAGCTGGACGAGCAGAATGGCCAGACAGGGATCAGACACGAACCAAAACATTCTGCCATGGCTGAAATAATGCACAATCCGCAGCATGAGGAACCAAAACAGCGCTTGCTTGGAAAAACACCGAGCCTGTGACTGGCTGTCCTGCAGGCGCCTGTGTCTGGAGGCCTGCTGGGGCTGGGCTTACTTGGTGCACGCGTGCAGACGTTACAGGATGAGCCCCTCGTTCTCAAACGCACCACTGGCAGCAACTAATAACGTTACAGCCCCCCCTGTTGGGAACCATGGAACAAGCTTTCAAGCCTTCTTTAGCGCCCACTTTGGACCAGACTTTTGACTGGCCCAGCCGTGTGGCGCCGCGGCCTTGGGCTCTCAGTCTGATGCTGCGCCCTCCTTCTGGCCTACCAGCTCCGAGGCGGCCTGGGAAAAGGCCCCAAAATAGAGCCTCTAGGCGATCCCCAGCGGTGGCGACCCGCTGTAGTTTAGCCCGCCGTTTCCCCTGGAAGCAGCTGAAGCTATGGGGGTCCTGGCACCTAAAAATGCATGACGCAGCGTCGCAGCTGCTCCCTCCCGTCTGCGCATTGCCAATCGCCAACCCGCCTGCCAATAACTAGCCTGCGGGCATGCCAACGCTATTAATCGTCCCTTTACCCTGTTTTCTTTCCCGCCTCTTCTTTGGCCCAACAACAAAACCGCATTCCCCCCCTTCCCCTTGATCGTCACAACAAACTCAGGCCAAGTGACGAGACAATACTCTCGACCTCCTAAGAAAACACATCGACACGAGACCGGCGTCTGCCTCGCCGCGCTGGGCCATTCGCGGCCACTTTCTTCAAACGAGCGAGGCTGCTTGCTTAGCACCACCACCGCGACCACACCTCCACCACGCTTCCTGCAACCCAAAATAGCCCTTTGCTCCGTCTAAGCCTCCTTTTATTACCCGACAGCCCACGCAACAGTCGCCATCATTCGATTAAAATAGTGCTTCTTACATACGCCCGTCAAATCTTCCTCAAACGCCAGACTCTACAACCGAAATTCGAAACCACCGTCTCGTTGCTCTCTGCCGTCGCATCGTCAACCTACAGCCAGCCCCATACGCTCCAATCGCGAGAAAGCCGCCCATGTCGCACACCTCGATCTGATTCTCGATAACCCTCCTCCCGCCACTCCCTCCTCGTGCCTACGAACTGGTAGAACAGACGATCGATCAGCGTAATGTACGACCATGGCGCCTCAACGGCCGCCTATCAACCGTTCCTCCAAGATGTTGCCAACATTCACGACCTCGTCGCCAGAGAAGGGATTGGAGGCGACCCTAAGACGAGGCCAGCCTCTTTTAAGATAATTGGCATAGTATTGGCGATTAGCTCCGGCCTCTTCATCGGCGTCTCCTTTGTATTGAAAAAGGTCGGACTCCTCAAGGCCAACGAGAAATATAACGAGGTCGCTGGCGAGGGCTACGGCTACCTCAAGAACTTTTACTGGTGGTCTGGCATGACGCTCATGATTATCGGCGAGATTTGCAACTTTGTCGCCTACGCATTTACCGACGCCCTGCTCGTCACCCCCCTCGGCGCCCTCTCCGTTGTCATAACCACCGTTCTCTCCGCCATCTTTCTTAAAGAACGGCTCAGCATGGTCGGCAAAGTTTCCTGCTTTCTCTGCATATTGGGCTCCGTCATCATTGTGCTTCATGCGCCTCAAACCTCGTCCGTTAGCAATATCGAGGAAATGCAAAAGTTCGCCATCACCCCCGGCTTTCTCACGTATACCGGCGTCATCATCGTCGGCTCCATCATCACGGCCTGGTACTGTGGTCCCCGATGGGGCAATAAGAACATGTTTGTCTACATTTCCATCTGCAGCTGGGTTGGCGGCCTGAGTGTCGTCTCGACCCAGGGCCTCGGCGCGTCCATCATTGCCTGGATTGGCGGACAGCCAGAATACAAGCATTGGTTCCTCTGGGTTCTCCTAGTCTTTGTCGTCGGCACACTGCTCACTGAAATCATCTACCTCAACGTCAGTCTCTGCACCACCTCTTTGACGGCGTCGCTAACTCCTTCAACAGAAAGCCCTCAACCTTTTCAACGCTGCCATGGTCACCCCTACCTACTACGTCTACTTTACAAGCACTACAATCATCACCTCGGCGATCTTGTTCCAGGGGTTTAAGGCGCCAGGTAAAGACCTCGCTACGATCGTTATGGGCTTCCTGGTCATTTGCTCCGGAGTCGCCTTACTCCAGTTATCCAAGTCAGCCAAGGACGTTCCGGACACGGCCGTCTTCCGCGGCGATCTCGACCAGATTCAGACGATCGCCGAGCAAGAGCAGCCCGAGACGGAGCCCAAGGCCGACGCCATTCGCGGCACTGCGGCCATTGTGCGTAGAATATCCCAAGCGCGCCAAAGAATGGAACAGAAAGAACTGGAGCGCCTGCGTGAAGAAAAGTCCATCGATAATCTCCAGCCGATCAGGGAAGACGGCCAGGCTGAGTTCGAGTGGGACGGACTGCGACGGCGCAAAACCTTGGCCTCGAGCACGCGCGCTAGGTCCGTCACCTCGCCCGGCCCCGCGCCGTTCACGCCGCCGCCGCCGAGCCCGCACCCGCCCCTCGGCATGTCGGCCTTTCCCAGCGACGAGGACATGGAGGAGCACGAGCGCCCCAGCACCATGTTCTCCAGCATCGTCGGCACCATCCGCGCGCGCTCCCGCACCAATGCGACTATGCCTCCGTCATATGGTGACGAGGAGTCGGGCAGCGGCCGCATGCGCAGCCCGGGCATCCGGCCTGTGCCTCTGACCGAGATTGTCCTTCCCAAGGCCAACAATGACGACGAGGCCGGCTCCTACTATGGCGCCACGCGCGAGCACGTCTTCCCCAGGGATACCGAATATCGGGGCGCGTCGGCCGGCAGCGGCGCCAGTCTGGCACCGCCGACGCCGCCGCCGCATTCGGCGCGCCGCCAGTTTTCGTTTCAGCGCGTCTTTCGCAAGACGCCCGACACGACTGAAGAGGAGCGTCTGGGTCTTGTCAAGGATGCTGGCGAGGACGAGACTGACGACAGAGATGATGACGGTCACAAAAAGGGTTTTATTTGAGCCTTGTCTCTTTTTCCTTTTAATGAGTTGGAAAGCTGAACGATGACCTTGCATAACAATGGCGCACTTTGCAATCCTTATTTCAAGGAATGTTGTTTTTTGAATGCATATTTTCGACTTGAGCGAGCAAACCGATGCGCATATAAGATGTGCCTCTTTATTATCATTATTGTTTTCTGTACGGATGGACACTACTGCACAACCTCTTGGACGATCAGTGCCTGTTGGGTCGGAAGGAGATGACAAGATGGCACGGAGGAATGTCTACATTTTCTACTACTTTTTTTTCGTTTCAGTTTCACGATCCTCCAACGACTGAAACGCAAGGCATGGTCAATGGTCAAATTAGATGAGGGGCTGTCCGGAAAAATAGGGACGCATGGATAAAGAAAGTATAAATAGGGAAACGCCTGTATATATTACAACGTGATGATTCTAAACTATCAGCCTCGATGCAAGTCGCAATCTGTGTAAACATGCCAGTCGCTCTGTATGCAAAGGAAGAGTTTCAAAAAAAGTATGTACCAGAAGAAGAAGAAATGGAGCATGCAAGCTGAAGCCAAGTGATGGGACAAATGATGAAAAGGCTACCGAAGAGAACGGAACGAAGCATACAAGTTGAAGCCGGGCGAGGGCAACAAAGAATGCAAGGCTACCAGTCGGCGGCCCAGCCATTGTCCTTGAGAAAGTCTTCGCAGGCCTGCCGCAGAGCCATATTCGGCCGCAGGTCCGCCGCGGCGAGCGGTTCCCTGGTGAGAGGGTCGCAGGGATGCCTTCGCAGGTGCTCCATGATGGACGCGCGCTCGTACGACTTGCCCGTCTTTGTCACGACGGGATCGACCATGAAGCCAAACGAAATGTCGTCAATCGCCCAGTCGGGGACCTCGCGCGTCGCGTCGCCGCCGAGCAGCCGCGAGCGCTCAAAGACGGTCCGCAGGCGCTGCTCCCGGTCGCGCGCGTCCTCGTCCACAATCTGCCTCTCGCTGTCGTTGTCGTCGCCGGACGCGGCCGCTAGGTCGGCGGCGCGCTCGGCGTCGAGCAGCCGCAGCACGATGCGCTCGAGATCCTGCTCCTCGCGGACGCGCCGCCGCTCGCGCTGCTCCCAGCGGGCCTTTTTCGCCTGCAGCACGGCCGCGGTGACGGCGGGCAGGGACTTGTCGTTGCTGGCGGCGCAGAGGGCGTGGGCGGCGAGGCCTGACGCGAGGGCGGCGTCGGCGTCGCGCAGGGCGAGCTGCGCCTGGCAGAGGTAGTAGTGCGCCTTGAGGACGATGGCGGGCGCGGCGCTGGGCAGGGCCAGGACGGACTGGCAGTCGGAGAGGACAGAGTCCCAGAGGGCGAGCTTGAGGCGGGCCATGGCGCGGTTGGTGTAGAGGGCCGGGTTCTTGGGGTCTTGGATGATGCTGCGACGGGGTTTCTCCTTGTTAGTGACTTGGGGCGCCTTGGAGGAGAGAAGGAGAGATGTACGCTTGGGAGTAGAAGCTCTCGGCGCCGAGATAGTCGCCCTTTTGGAAATGGCGATTGCCTTCCTCCTTGAGCTGAATCGCGCGAGACATGGTGATGGGGTGCTGAATTCTGTTTGACTGATGTGCAGGTTTCGGGTATGTATGCTCGTTTTCGAGTCAGGATTCCGAGGCGCGCATGGACGATTCGTCAAACGGCCTCTGCGCGTGCCTATTCAGGCGTCGAAAAGAGCTGCCAGAGCTGGGTGGAGGGGTCAGCTTGGCTTCGTGGGGTAACTAGCAGGTTGATACAGGTTGGCGTACTCGACAAATTCTAGCACAAGGGGATACTGCAAGCCATCTTTACGCTGCCGGCAGTACAAAACAAGGTTTCGGGATAAAAGGAGGGAGAAGAAGAAGAGGTAGAATGTAAAAGGAGCGAGGCTATCAGACGGGGTGCGGTGTTGCGCGGCGGAGTTTGGACAAGAGGACCCTGATTGCATTGTTTGTTCTCTCTTCTGGGGCGAGCGACGGGCGGAGCTTTTGGGCGCGCCAGAGAGCTGAGGCGACCCGCCCTGGTCCCGGGACGGCAATGGCTTGGGACGGATCTTTCTAGAAGCACAAGCACGGAAGCGCGGATGATGACGAATTCTGGCCGCTCTCCTTTGGTTCTTTTTCCCCGGGCTGGATATATCCTGGGCCTTTATGCTGCGGCACGACGACCTTGATCAGCTGCGATAAATTATAGGACGACATGGCCCAAACGACGTTGTCACCTCCTCTCAGCTCGCCCAGCCCACGTCATCCGATTTGGGGAACAATGGAATGCCATCTACCACTTTGGGAGGGGTAATAATCATCACTTCCGACCGTGGCAAATTCGGCACCGCTCAGCGGCTCGCCCTGGCCCGTCGCGGCTACACAGTCCCAAAGAGGTCGCAAAGGAATGATTACCAATGAACAGCTACCTCGATGACAACAACCAATCATGCGACCGATGTTGAATCTCGAGCACAGATGGCTCCACTGCCGTGACCGTCAGTTCCAGCAAGACCGTCTTTGCGCTCTAACGTAGTGGCATAGACTACGGTCGACGGCCGCCGTCACAATGACCGGCAACGGATAAATGAGCACACGCCTCCTGAGGGCGTACTCAGCCCTGCCGAATTGACACTTGACACTCAAATCCTTGTTTCAGACATCTCAGCCGCCCGGGCCGTTATCCGCCCGACACCTTTGCCATAGCTCTGCGTCTGTACGGTGCCAGCATCTGCTCCAGAGTTTCCTTTCGACTGCGGCAAAAGCGGCTTCATGCTGAAAACAGGTTGCTGCAAGACGACGCAAAGTGCTGTTTCGAAGCAGAATCGAGGGGCCGGCTGCCAGAATGACCGTTCAACGCAACGGTAGTAGCGTCGTGGTCATTTCGTCCCACGCGGATGCCACGTTGCCCGGTACACCAGCATCGCACGAGCGGTAAAGGGATCCGCGGTCACGCCAGCCCTGTGCAAATAGACAGCACGCCACGATGGTGAAAAGACAAATTGACCTGCCGGCACCGGCATGAAGCCCAAACCCTACGTGGGCGATGGCAGGGCTAGCGCAGTGTTTACAGTTGACCGTGTCTCACAGTCGCCCACGCAAACCCGCATTAGCCTCGATGCTAAACCACAATGAGCATACGACTCTAAATCGCCGCACTAAGCCCAATGGGATAAACGATTCAACAGACCCGACTTACTGGTACACAAGTGGTGTAAGTCGGATTGCGCCAACACTTGCTGAAATTATAAATACATAATAAGCTCGCCGTAGACTTGCTCCATCGCTCGAATCATCGCTCCATACAGTCACTTCTTCACACACACGTAGCGCCATGTCGCCCGTCCTCAACACCATAGACCACATCTTTGTCCGCGCGGGCAACGCCGGCACCATCTACAACGAGCTGGTCGACAATGCCGGACTGCCCGTGGCCTGGCCCTTTCGCTCCGTGGCCGACGATCTCGCCAGCGGCGCCGTGTCGCTCGGCAACCTGATCCTCGAGCTCGTCCAGACGAGCAACACCAGCGCCTCGCTGCCCTTTGTGCCCGAGTACGGCGTGGCGCTGACGCCGGCCCACGACACCATGGCCGAGAGCCGGGCCTGCGCGGCGACGCGGGGCATCGAGATGGGCGCCGACGACAGCGTCTACGACCCCAGCGGCAACCTCCTCTGGACGCGGGCCCTGGTGCCCCAGCTCAGCGGCAGCCGCCTCGACACATTTTTCTGCGACTACACGGCCGACCAGTGGCCGCTGCGCGCGGGCTCGCGCGAGAAGCTGGAGACGAGCAACGGCGGCGCGCTCGGCATCACGGGCGTCGAGCGGATGACGGTGCGCTCGGCGCGGCTCGAGCAGACGACGGAAAAGTGGCAGCTCATGGCCATGGACCGCGAGGACAAGGACATGCCGACGGTGCAGGTCGTGGCCGGCGAGGAGGAGGGCTTGCAGGGGTTGACGATACGGGTGCGTGATGTTGAGGCTGCGGAGCGCAAGTTCAAGGAGCTTCTACCTCACTTTCCAGACTCATTGCAATGGCAATTCGTTTAGACACTGGTGAGACGGCCGGTGGAAATGGTGGCTACTAAACACCACTGGGTTCTGTTTCGTTGGGTTAACACTGCATATTCTTGGCGACTTTGCTTTCATCATTAGACTCTGCGACCTTTATAGACTCTATGGCATTCAACTTTTCTTTGCTCCCTTTTACGAATGACAAAGTGTCAATTTTAGCTAGCAACTGATGGATACTTGCCGGCCGCAACGCTCATCACCTTCCTAGCTGCCGCCCCTCGTCCAGCTGTCCTTGAAAAGCAGTACCTGTAAGCGGGCGCGACCGATGCGGTCACGCGATTCACTAGTAGCATCAAATGACGGTCAGCGCCGAAATCGCAGGCGGCGACAAAGGCAGACACCGGTTTTTTTTTGTATTGAGGCATTTGAGTAGTACTTTCAATGTTGGCATGTTGACTAGAGTGGGATTGCCAGAGCCATGCCAATGTAGCACATACAGCCAGTAACTACACCAGCTTACCAGTCATCCTGGACTGTCCAAAAAGCCGTGTTGGTTGGTCTTTGCCATATCTACCGGCTTTGGCGTAGTTGCCCATAAATCCCCAAGGAGACGTCTTTTACAGTTTTGCGTGAGAGGCTCGATATCGAGATGGGGATGCCGTCGCTCGGCCGATGGCGCGCCCCAGATCTGAAAGGCCCAATACTTAGATCCCTCCAGTAGCAGGCTTGCATCGGATAGCACACTATGGCATGCGAATCCGCATTTGGGTCATAACTCAGTCTTTCGGATACAAAATGGCGGGCTCATATGCGACCGTGCTGTAAGTCGCCGATTGGACCGCTGGGGCATATCCTGGGGCCGGACCATCCAGGTGACACATGCCACCTTGATGGCAAGCCTTGGTCAAGTTGAAACTTTTACAATGGCCGCGACGATTACAGCTTTTGCACCTCACATGCTACATGCAAAAAGGCAACGGATATATGTATTGAGACGAGAAGCTGAACTATATCTGGACCCATCATTGGCAGAATCAAAGGCAGTCTCCTTGCTCTCGCCAACCTTGTTTCAAGCCCATCGTCCGCGGCCCTTATGCCCACAGATCAAGGACGACGCGTCCCTGCAGCTTGCCCTCGTGCATCTGCTCAAAGGTGCTCGTCAGCTCGTCGAGCTTGACGACGCGTGTGTGGCACTTGATGACGCCCTTTGCCGCGAGCGCCAGCACCGCCGCCGCGTCGTCGTTGTTGCCGACGACGGAGCCGACGATGTTGAGGCTCGAGTTGATAATCTTGGCCGGGAACGAGCCGCCAATCGGCTCCGGCGCGTGCTCGGGCACGCCGACGCACACGAGCGTGCCGTCGAAGCGCAAGAAGTCGAGCGCCTGCCCGTAGGCGACGTTGGACGCGGTGCACACGACGACGGCGTGGGCGCCGACGCCGTCGCACAGCTCACGCACGCGCGCGGCAATGGCATTGGCGCCGTCGTCGCCGCGCGGAAACTGCGTCATGTCGACAAAGTGCTCCGCGCCCGACTCGCGCGCCAGGTCGGCCTTGCTCGGGTGGTCGATGCCCACGACGCGCAGGCCCAGCCCGCGGCTGGCGACCTGCACGGCGAGGTGGCCCAGGCCGCCGCCCGCGCCCGAGATGACGACCCAGTCGCCCTTTTGCGCCCCGCTGCGCTTCAGCGCCGCGTACACGGTGACGCCGGCGCAGAGCATCGGCGCGGCGTCGGCGGCGCTGATGCCCTCGGGGATGGGCGTCACGTACCGCGCCGGGCCGATGATGTACTGCTGAAAGGTGCCCGGCGCAAAGTAGCCCGAGATGGCCTGCTTCGGGCAGCACCCGTCCCTGCCGACCTTGCAGGCTGCTGCACCGGGGGGGAGATTCCTTCGTTAGCAGAGGGACAGGTTGAGAGGCCCTGGGGCAAAGAGCCAAAAGCTACGACTTTGCTTTGATGGGCGAGTTGGCAAGGGAAGAGGGAGGCACGTACCGCATTCGCCGCAGACGTTGGCAAGCCATTTGACGCCGACGCGGCTGCCGAGCGAGAGTCCGGCGCTGTCGGCGCCGGGCCCAAGCTTGACTACTTCACCGATGCCCTCGTGGCCGCCGACCTGGTCCTTGGGTGTGGGGAAGGGCAGGAGCGCCCACGAACGCGTCATAACGCCGAGATCAGAATGGCAGACGCCAGAGTGCGTCCTGGGAGGACCATTGTCAGCGGAAGAATGCAAGAGAGGGCACTCCATGGCACGTACAGCTTGATGAGCACCTGGCCCTCCTCGGGCTCGGGCGTTGGCAGCTCTACAATCTTGGTCGAGATGGTGCCGGGCTCATCATACACGGCCGCCTTGTATGTTGCTGGAATCGACATTTTGGATTGTATCCCTGTTGCTCTAGTGTTGGTGCTTTATGCTATCTTTTCAGAGAAGGCTTGCTCGTTGCAAGGTTGCGTAATGTAGTCGTAGGGTGAGAGAGATGCCGACTGCTTCCCGTAAAGTCCGATCGTGGTCGATTGCCACTTTGGCCAGAACGGAGACAACGTCCGCCTCATCCATGGAGCAGTTGCACACATCATTGGAGGGGTCAATGTCCGCCAAGAGCCACAGCCAATCATTGACCACGCCGTGAGGAAGAGCTACATCACTGCCCAGCGAAATATAGCTACGTCGATTGGGCTCCGATGGACGATGCGGGGGGGCTGAACATGTCCCGCAGCAAAAGCATCATCCTAGGCAGCCTGATATTAACTAGTTACCCCGCAAAATGAGCGATGCTTGAGCGGCGCAGCGGACTAAACAGTTGGCCCGCACAAGGCGGGTTCACGCAAGACTTGACAGGCTGGACAAGCAAGGCGTCTTTTGGAGGGCTCAGGGATGAGACGGCGCCCGAGGACCCGATGACTTCAAATACCCCAGGTCCGGCCCAGCCGGGCTTCGACAATTCGGATGTGGTTCGGCTTGTGTCTTGCGTACTTGCGGCAGGTCCGCGCCGAAAAGACGCCCCGTTGCCGTCGGGCAATACCCACAGACGGAGCATGGGGTTTAGTTTTTTTTTACAGTTCCGGCGCGAGCCTTGGCACACTCCAATACTGTCGCCCTACCATGCCAGCATTGATTGGCTTGTTATACAGGGGCCATTGGTAATAAGAGCCATGTAGCCGGCCGCCACCGTCTCAAGTATCCCCGACCGGGGGCCATTGCGCCGCATCCTGTCGAGAATTCATAGTTATAATTAGCGCTGCGATCCCCCCTGGTTCGTCCCTCGAGGACAAACTTGTGCACCAGAAATAATTGCCAGGTTTGGCTGAAGAGTAAAATCCATCTCGCAATACCATGGCGCCTCTGGTCACGTACTGGCCCATCGCGGCCGGCATCGTCACACTATACATTCTCCAAAAGTTATGGATCGAGTACTCGCACCGCCGCCGGGCGCGCGCCCTCGGCTGCAAGCCCGCGTACCGCCGCAGGGGCTGGCTCCCGTTGAGCGTCGACCAGGTGTACCGGGCCATCAACGCGCTCAAGGAGAATGACTTTCTCAACGCAGAGGTGCGCATCTACCACGAGATTGGCCAGAAGACGACCTTTCAGCAGTCGAGCCTGGGCAACACGTTCTACATGACGACGGACCCGGAGAACATCAAGGCCATTCTCGCGACACAGTTCAAGGATTTTGGGCTGGGGCCGATTCGGTACAACGTCTTGGAGCCGCTGCTGGGCCGCGGCATCTTTACCTCGGACGGCAAGGACTGGTTCGTGCAGCTTCGACTGACGACAAGAGTAATGGCATGTGCTAATTATAGAGAAACAGGCAGCATTCTAGAGCCATCCTGCGTCCTCAATTTACGCGCACACAAGTATCCAACCTCCACGTCGAGGAGATTCACGTGCAGCACCTGCTGAACCGTTTCGAGCACGGCGCCGACGGGTGGACCAAGGACGTCAACCTGGCGCCGCTCTTCTTCAACCTGACGCTCGACTCGGCGACGGAGTTTCTCTTTGGCAAGAGCGTCAACACGCAGATGCTGGGCGGCCCGCACGCCAAGACGGAAAAGTCGACTGCCGCTGCTGCCGACGACGAGGGCATGGAGGACTGGTCGTCGTTTGGCGCCTCGTTTGACGGCGCCAACCAGAGCATGACGCGACGCTTCATCCTCATGAACTACTACTACCTGTACGACTCGGCCTCGTTCCGGCGCAACTGCGCCGAGGTGCGGCGCTTCGCCGACTACTACGTGCAGCGGGCACTGTCGCGCTCGCCGAGTAAGGCCGACGAGGACGACGGCACCGAGTACGTCTTCCTCAACGAGCTCGTCAAGGAGACGCGCGACCCGGACGTGCTGCGCAACCAGCTCCTCAACATCCTCCTCGCGGGGCGCGACACCACCGCCGGCCTGCTCGGCTGGGCGACGCTGCGCCTCGCGCGCCAGCCGGCCATCTACGCGCAGCTGCGGGAAGCCGTCCTGGCCGACTTTGGGCCCTACTCGGCCGACACGTCGCGCATCACGTTCGAGGCGCTCAAGGCGTGCACCGCGCTGCAGCACGTCCTGTCCGAGACGCTGCGCCTGCACCCGTCGGTGCCGTCCAACTTTCGCCGCGCGGTGCGCGACACGACGCTGCCCCGCGGCGGCGGCGCCGACGGCCAGAGCCCCGTCTACGTCCGCGCCGGCTCCGAGATTGTCTACAGCACAAACGTCATGCACCGCCGCCCGGACGTCTGGGGCGAAGACGCCGACCAGTTCCGCCCGGACCGCTGGGAGGGCAAAAAGGTCGGCTGGGAGTACCTGCCGTTCAACGGCGGCCCGCGCATCTGCCTCGGCCAGCAGTTTGCGCTCACCGAGGCCGGCTACGTGCTGGTGCGCCTGCTGCAAAAGTATGACGATATTGAGAGCCTGGACAAGGACCCCGTCATCAAGTCGAATCTGACGCTCACGTCGTCGCCGGTGCAGACGCTGGTGCGGCTGCACGAAGCTTCTGCGTAAAAGGATTGTTCAAACCCGACGACTGTGATGTTGTGATGATTTTTTGTTGCATTTTTTCTAGAAGCCCTCGTTGCGGTTCAAGCCCAAGTCATGTCTTTTAGTTTAACTGCATCATACAATGCTGGACGTGGACAAGGTCCGTCTATTTCTATAGTGCACCATTACGAGATTGAATATATAATACTTCCGCCTCTGTATGCACGACGCCCTCGGCACCCACAATGCGCCCTTGTAGAAACCACTTTCTGCCATCCCGCCTGACCAACCGCGATTCCACCGCGTAGACGCCCGGCGACACGGGCCTCCTGTACATGGTGTTGAGGTACGCCGTGTAGAGGCGGCTCCGCGACGCGCCACCCTGCTCGGCCCCGGCGCAGCTGCTCAGGCCGTCGACGGTGTAGCCCACGACCTCGTCGAGCAGCGACGCCAGCAGCCCGCCGTGCGTCGTGTCGCGGTACCCGTTGAGCTTGGCGCCGAGCTGGAAGAGCGCCACCGTGTCTGGCCGCCAGGCGCTGTTGGTGGTGCTGGCGGCGGCGGCGGCGGCGTCCGGGCCGTCAAATTTGTACTCGAGGCGCGCAATGTCGCCGCGCAGGAGCAGCAGCGCGTGCGGAATGGTCCCGGGCGACTTGATCGTCTCGCCGAAAAAGGTGTCGGCGCCGTCGACCTTGGGCGAGCGGCTGTAAAAGGGCACGGGCAGCAGGTCTCGGCTGCTGTCGAGGTAGGCCTTGGCGAGGGGGATTGCGGAGAAGAAGTCGACGGCGTCTTGGTCGACGGGCATCTTGCCGATGAAATCGAGCAGACCTGCCGATTCTAGGTCCGGCATGGCTGAGTTTTTGTGATGCTGTAGAGGCTTTATGGATGGTTATTCGGCAGAGGCAGCCGTCACGCTTGAGATGGCAGTAAAAGATGCACAACACCTTGAAGAAAACCTGCGTGCTGTTGTAAAGGACTGCCGTTGATTGAAGTGGAAAGATATCGAGGCAAGAGCTGTTGTCGGAGACAGGATGGAGAAGTATACTTGCATGTTGATCAGCCGCGGCTTTTGGCTGCGAGTTGATCCTCGGGCCCGGTCGCGCGGAGCCCGGTCGGACAATGGACACGGGGCACGGTTGCATGCCGTAGAAGCGCGGCTACCTGCAGACGTCGCCCAGACTTTTGTTTACACAGGTTGTTGCTTGTTACATCCTATCTTTCAAAAGTTGACTGCCTTTTTTTTTTTTTTTTTTCCTCTCTGTCTACCAGTACTTCCATCGTGGGCAACATGGGCTGCCTCTACAGCGACGCCCTGCGCCCACTGCTAGGACTGGGCTAGCCCTGCCTGCCAAACCTCGTCGCCCAAATTTTCTCCTCTTACACCAACTTCTCAGCTTCTCTTGACCGTCCACCGCCGTGAAGCGACAAGCTTTTGGACATGAGCCATGTCTCCGGGCATGACGCCGTATCCAGTCTCCTGACGCTCGTCATTACCACGTCGCCCACACCCTCGGCGCCGTCGACTGAGCTCCTTTCCAGCGTGCTCGAGTCGTTCCAGACGCACTGCAACGTGCTGCTCCGATGCAGCGTGATTGTCGTGTTTGACACCTATGAGCAAGTCACGGCAACACCGCGCCTGAAAAAGGGACACGTCACGCCAGAGACGGCGGGAAAATACAGCGTCTACAAGGACAATGTCAAGACGCTGTTTCTAGAGGCGTTTGCCGACGGCGCGGCCGACGGGGCACACTTGCTGGAAACGTCAAGCGAGGCTGAGTATGGCTCGCCGCACCTCGCCACGCCTGTCCCATTCACCGTGGTCTCTACAAAAGACGGCCGAGTGCGCTTCATCGAAGCGCAGGGTCGCCGTCTCGGCTTCGGCCTTGGCGTGCGCAGCGCGCTTCGCAACGTCACCACGCCATACGTCTGGATTCACCAGCACGACTGGCGCCTCATTTACGACGTACCCGTCGCTTCCTTTCTCAGCGTCATGCAGGCCGCCGCAGACAACGAGACCGCGCCCATCAAGTACATCTGCCTGCCCTCGGGCCGTCGCGCCTCGTACGCCATCTCGGAGCAGGTCGTGCCGTACCCGGCGCTGCGCGACGTCTCCCGCGCGCTGACCGGCGACTACCCCGCCGCGGCGCCCTCGGCCGTCGCCGTCCCGCTGACGCCCATGTTCTTCTGGCACGACAAGCCGCACGTGGCCGCGACGGCGCACTACCTGGCGCGCGTCTTCCCCACGCGGCTGGCCATGATGCGCGGGGCCTTTATCGAGGACACCATGGGCCAGCAGGCGCGCAACCAAATGAAGGACGGGCAGTGGCAGAGGTGGGCCACGTGGCTGTACAACCCGGACCAGGGGAGGAGCGCGTGCCTGCGACACCTCCACGGACGGACGTGGAGGGGCGAGGAGGAGGAGGGGCGGCGCAAGAGTCTGGCGGTGCAGAGGGGGATGGAGAAGCGGACGAGTCGGGACGGGAGTGCGTCGGCGTCGGAGAGCAGCGACTCTGATGCGGGTCTTGCATTCATGCTTTGAAGATCTGCTTGCATGGACTACTTGGGGGTCAATCAGTTCTGCTCCTTGGCTGTCGAGATACCAACGGACGTAGTGGCGCAGAAATGACATTTCAGAGCCGTCGCCATACAAACAGAAGACAGCGATAAAAGTGCTACAGTAGTAATTTTCTGATTGAAAGGACTTCAAGATGAGATTGTTCAGCTACTACACGGAAAATCAAAACAGCACCAGGAAAATGATCTAGTTGTGCTGTGGTCTGTCTTAGTCTTGATACAGGGTAGGTCCTGATGTTGGCCAAGCTATGCGAGAACAGTCAGGGTACCGCAGGGAGTATAGCTGCGACTGTGATACGAGGCATCAAGAAAATACCTTCTGCTGGCAAGGCGCTTCGCTTCGAGAGTTTTCATGGGGAATTGAGTGGTAAGCGTGCTGGCTGCTGAGCACCGCATTTAGATCTCAAGGCGACGCCACATTACGTCCTGTACGCACCTACTCCGCAAGGAGACGGATGCAACATTGGCACTGTGAAGTTTTACTCTTCACATCATAATACAGAATCTTCAACAGGCAAGCCACAACCGCGCCCGCAAAGTATAGCGGTCTTGCAAAGGGGCCACACGTCACGATTCGCGGCAGCGGGTGGTGCTGTAGTTATGCGAACCTGGACGGCCTGATTTTAAACTACTATGCGCTAGCAGAGGAGCCTACCTAGTCGGTAACTAAAGCCTTCTTTTCAATCCTTCAACTGCTCATCTAAGTAAACCAACATGAGCATATCCGGCTAGTATACACGTGGTAGTGGGAGAGTAGCACTTGCATGAGACGGTGGACCCATGCACAATTTGCTGCCAATTCCAGCGACAAGGCCACCAATGGAATATGCCTCTCGGAGACTTTGGATTCCTAATTTCACCGCTTCTTCTCCAAGGACTGGGTAGCCAATGAGGTACATGACAGACTCTCGAAAGGTACGGGTAGAGTGGTAACGGCCACATCTGCCTGCCCGACAGACGACAGTCAGGCGCGGGCAGATTGTGGACAAGTAGTGTCGAGAGCCGATGAGCCGCTGTAGGAGTACGAAGCTACTAATGAAGCTTTCAAGAGCAGTCTCGAGAAATAGTAAAAACAGTTTAGAGGATGGAGAAACATTAACTGTACAGAAAGGAAGCTGCTGCTTCCTCCCCGTCGGCGCCCGATGGAAAGATTGAACAGCGGGTGTATGCCGGCAATGTTTTGCAAAACAAGGTTATTCAGGAGCCAAAGTCAAAAACGAAACCGCTTTTGCGGGTCTTGGAAACTTGTCATCTCGGTCACTACCCCTTTTGTCAAAGTCTCGCGCCGCAACTCTTCTGAACACCTCAGTGAAGCCTCGTCTCTTGGCACTTGCTCCTTAGGACTCCATCGTGCCGATCATTTCCATTTGACAATCCAGCGATGCTATGAAAATACGTTGTAGACCCTTGGCAGTCTCTATTTTCTTCCCGGACTTTCAAAGGCCATTGATTGACATTTCCACATTTATTCCATGAATGTTGCCACAAGGTCTTGGCAAGGTGGTGGGAGCCAGCAGCCATTATGCAGTAGATATAAAATGGAAATCACCAACCGTCAGATTGTATTTGTCTTAGCAACGCTGGCAGACAAAGCTGCACAGTGCTTGCGACGGTTGTCATTTTCTTCAGCATGTTCCAGTTCAAGCCGTCACGGCTTCTGCTCTCGGCGCTGGCGGCGCTGTCATGCCTGCTAGATTCCAGTGTGGCCCTCCCAAGCCAAATTTTCGACTTGACAGCCAATACTTCTCTCCTGTACGAGAATGGAAACCCCCTTGGCCATGTCGAATCCGCTCTCGAGACGCGCCAAGACAAAGTGGCTCTCCGCATCTTGCCTTTCGGAGCCTCCATCATGAGCGGCTGGGGGTCAAGCACCGACGATGGGTACGTTTTGACTGTAACAAAGATGCTTATGAGCTGGCTCTAACTACGAACACGAGGACAGTCTCCGGAAATATTTGCGAGACGCGCTACGACATGATCACTGAGAGGTCAACATGGTCGGGACGAAGCAGCGTGGTGACATGGAGGACAACGCAAGTCAAGTATCGCCGCTGTGAGAAGGCGAAGAAGAAACCTAACGCAATGATAGGACCACGAGGCTGTTCCAGGCGACATCATCAGTGCCGCTCAGAAACGGCTCTCGAGAGCTGTGGGATACAAGGTACGACAACGTCTGGCTACCACGCGATGACTTGTGCTCACCCGAGACGATTAGCCAAACATGGTCATCATCAACCTCGGAACAAATGACGCTGTCCGCAGCGTCCAGGTCACAGAGGCTGGTAAGCGCATGGAGAGTGTTGTGGACGAGATATGGAAGGCCGATGGCATGGGTAACACGTGCGTGTTTCTGTCCACGCTGATCCCGACAACAGACGAAGCGGGCAAACCCAACCGGATGCTCATCAATGCCCAGTTTCGTGATCTGGTCAAGAGGCGCTCCAGGGACAATTGCATCTACTTGGCGGACATGGCACCCAATGGTGAAGAGTGGTTCGTCATCTCTGAGGACTTTCTCGATACAGAGCAAGTGCACGTCCACCCCAACGTGAGTGGAACAAAGTTTCAACCCTCTTGGATTCAGACCTCGCTCACCTCTGTGCAGGACCAAGGACACAAAAAAATGGCTGCCGTCTTCCTGCAGGCCATCAACAGAGCGGCATCTGACGGCAAGATGAGTGCTGCAGACATGGTTGATATTGCCGAACCATATTGCGACAAGTTTGAAGGTACAGGAACAGACGCGGGAGGCAAGACGCAGCGCAGCTCGGGATTCGCCGACCGCGCCTACAGCCATGACTCGACGGAAATGGGTGTAAGTAAACTCTCTGTTTTCAGATTTGACAAGAACGAGAGGCAGCAAGTAAACAAGACGCTAGTGGTACTAACATGGCTGCACGCGTCCTAGGCAATCTGGCAGCATGAGAGCCCGTGGGATCGGAAACAGTGGCATTTTGCTCGCCTGTTTCATCATAGCTATGACGACCTGGTAGCCTGGATTGAGAACGAGGATGAAGATCAGCCCAATGTTTACGCAACATGGTAGGTCTTGCTTGAACTTGTCTTCAAGACGCTTTAGCTGCTGACTCTTTTTGACTGGCCACAGGGCAAACTCTGCTGATGGCAAGGGAAACTTCTCCATGCTCAACGACATGCACTCTGAAATTGCGTGCGAGGCAGAAGGTGTCAATTTTATTGACATGAACGCCGATGGGTTGGATGATCTTGTGTGCATTGACAGCAAGGGAAATGCATACCTGTCAATTAACCAAGGCGATGGAGACGCTCAATCCAAGAAGCCCCCCTCTTTCAAGAATCTTGGGCTCATCAAGACGACAGAAACGACCAAACGAAAGTATGTCTTCCTGGCGGATATTGATGGCGATGGGAGGGGAGATTACGGTGTGCAGAAAGAGGCAAACTACCTCTGGACCGACTCGTTCTGGCGGAATGGAGGGGTCGAGGACAAACCAAAGTACTGGCAAGCACTAGGAAGTCGATCGATTAAGTATGACGATACATTCTGGCACAGATACGCAGACATCAATGGCGACGTAAGTACAGCCCATGCCACGCACACGATTATCAGCTCGACTGACTCGCTGGACGACCAAAGGGCCGTTATGACTATCTGCAAATGGGCGACTACGGTGACGCTGGCTTGTTTACAAATAGCCTAAGCTGCAGAAAAGGCACCGTCGGAGATGGTCTCAATGTTGCCTGGCGCCCTGGTCTCCTGCGGGGAGAGGACTTGGGCTCGTACAAAGGTGTAAAGGGCTTCACGGACAAGGCTCCTGGTGTGGACAGATTTCATTTTGCACGCATCTACGGCCAACCATCTGCCTTTGGCACCCTGGCCAAGAAGGACTACGTGTGGATGAAGCATGAGAGGAAGTCCAAGGACAAGCACGCCTTTGAAATGCGCGTCTGGAAGAACACGGGCGAGGGCAGCACCAAGCTCAAGATCGATGGCAACAAGTACTGCAACATGATGGGGCATGAAAACGGCATGATGGACTATGTGTGGACATTTCAAGGCGGCGAGATGAAGCTGTTTGTGAACCGCGGCAAGAGCTCAATTACCGACAATGACGCAGAGGGTTTCTGGGAGCCCCGGGAAGTTTCAATCTGGTCCCCCCCCCCCGCGCGATGCATCGAAAGGACCTGCACCTGGCCGACTGGGATGGCGATGGTGACTGCGACATCATCCACGTCGACCCAGACCGCGACAATGCCATTGAGGTCTGGCTCAACAAGGATCCCGGGAGCTGGGAGTGGGAGTATCTGGCGAACCCCGCGCCTGGCGTTACGTGCTCTGAGAAGCGCGGCATTGGCCTTCACGATCTGGCTGTGCAATTTGCTGACCTGACGGGAAACAAGCGTGCCGACTATCTCTGCATCAAGCCCAGTGGCCAGGTCAGTGCATTTTTGCATCCCGGCAAGGGCGGCGGAGCGTGGGAAGACGCCGGGCAGATTAAATTTGCCGAGGGCAAGGAGCGTGCCAACCTGCGCTGGGCCGATGTCGATGGCGACGGCCTCGACGACATGATCTGGATCGAAAAGTTCTCTGGAGACTCATGGGTCTGGTACAACGGAGGACGCGGAAGCCCGTCAACCGGTGGCGGCTCGTCATTCTACTGGCGCAGGCAAGACAAAAAGGCCTATGCCGGTCTCGCTGCTGGCGCCTGCATCTTTTACGCCGACTTGAATGGAGACGGTCGTGCCGATGAGCACTATGTCCTCGAGTCTTTCAACAACATTGCCCGCACTTCGCTGTCTCCTTCGTGTGGCCTCACCGACGCGGCGGGCGACGACGACGACGGCAACATGCACGACATCCACCTGCCGACGCCCCCAGCGACCAGGCCGGAGCACTGCACCGGGGGAACCGGCCCCCAGGGCCTGGGAGATCTCTGCCAGTACGCCTGCCAGTTTGACAATTGCCTCCCCCCCTGCGAGTGCACGGCCACCGGCGACCTGCGAACCGCGCCAGCGCCTGACACGGATCCCGGCAAGGCGGCCCCGGGCCAGCCGGACGGCGTGGGCCGGCTCTGCGCGTTTGCCTGCAGCCGGCGCTTCTGTCCCAAGTCCAGCTGCGAGTCTGGGGAGGACAAGAGCCAGGTCTGCGACGGCAACGACCCCCAGGACGCGTCGGCCTGGGAAGACAGCGGCGCCGCCAGCCTCGTCGACAACTACATCCAGACCTCTGGCTACGACGACTGGCTGCGCAGAGCAGACGCTCAATATCACCTCGGCGCCGTCAACGGCGGCCTGAACTGCGACAACCTCTTCAGCCTCCACTGCCCTGCACCGGACAGTGCGTGCGCCGACTGGTCGCCGCCGGCGTTCTGGTACGTCAGGCACATGGCGTCGCGCATCACCGAGCACTTCAACATTGCAAACGATTTGCTCCTCAAAAAGTCCATCGGCGATCTCGCGCTGGTGGACGGCATGGTCAAGGACTTCCAGGCGGAACCCCCGGCAGAGGCGGAGCTCAAGAAGATCCTCACCAACCTCTCTGGCGCCGCCGGGCTGGCCTCTGCCCTGATTGGCAGCGTTCCCGTCGTCGGCTCCGCCGGTGCCACGATATTCAGCATCCTTGGTGGCGTCGTGTCCATGGCCAATGTGGAGTCCAAAGACGAGCCTCAGGATCTCGAGCAGCTCAAGGTGGATGCCAAGAAATACATAAGAAAGGTACTGGAGAGCAGCAGCGAGATTCTCCAAAGGACCCTCAAGGCATTCTTTGGCAACGGCGACACAAAGGTGCTGGTGGAGCTTTACGACAAGCTCAGGTCGGCCAAGATTATCAAGGATAGCTACAGGGCCACAGAAGTGGGCAAGGCGCTCGACGGCGGTGAATTCTTGGTCCCCGTCGACCATTCGGCGATTGCGACGTCGTTTGACAAGGGCTTCAACTCAACAACGGGCGCCATCCTGGGACACATGCTCACGGCGCTGCACTACATGGTCGTGTTCGGCGGTCTCGGAGCGGACAGCGAGCGCTACTGCGCCCAGAATCCGGCATGTCGTGTCCTGAAGTGGACAGAAGAGTGTCAGGCTTGCGAGGGCGACATCAGGCATGTGTCGGCGTGTTACTATCTGATTCGCCGTCCCAAGGGCAAGCGAAAGAGCGAAACCGTGCCCGCGGAGGACATTGGCAAGCTCAAGGAAACTTACACTATTGACATTGCGGATCTCTTTGATAATGTCAGGCTGTGCAACAACCGCAAGCCGGACAAGGACATGATCAATACCATTTACGCGGGCCCCGACCCTTACCCTCCGTGTCACTTTGGCTTGCCGCACGTCCAGGCGACCAGTGGCTATATGATCTATATCAATAACCCAGAGGACTTGCCGGATTGGATTACTGCAAAGGAGGATTACTGGAAGGCATACACAGAGCTTTGATAGCTTGTGCTTGTGGGAGTTGGAGTATACACCATCTTCTTTTCACTATGCAATCTTTCATATTGACTAAAATACATGGATGTACTCCGTCTTTAAATTATTTTAAAGTAATTCTTTGATGAAGCTAAATTTAAAGAAGCACCTTGAAAATCTTTCTTTTTTTCAACCAACCAGCCAAAAAGCCAGCTAGCCAAGCAGCTAACTAGCTAGACCTCCTTATACATATGGGCGCGCTCACAGACGCGCCTTCACAGCTTACTGGTAAAGCTATAGTTATACTAATAGGCTTAAAAACAGGTATTCATAGATTCACCATCTTGTATAGCACCATAGAAGCTATAAGCTAAGACTTAATAAGGTAGCAGTGTGGTAGTATAGTACATAGCAGTATAGAGTAAGTTAATAAAAATGCAGCTAGGTTGTGATAAGTAGTGCTTCTTGTGGTTATTCAGAGTGGTACCTCCAAACTGATGTGCCTTGGTGTTAACCTAAAGTACCTCGCGAGTGTGGGGTATAATGTGGTCGGTCTGGATAGGAAGAAGAGTCGGTCCGCCTAGCATGGCTCTTTATTTAAATACCCATTGCACCCGCCTATTGGGTCTGCAGCTCCCTGTGGGACCAGTGATGGCATACCCGTGTTAAGTGGCGCTCCGCTTCCAGTCTTCAACGACAAGCTTCCGTTTACAAGCTGCCCAAGCTCGACAATCGATTCGCGACCCAGCTACGCATCACTCCTCGACCAACCGCACCGTACTCGACAGCTACACGAGCCGTCTCCTCTCGCTCAAGAAGCGTCGCTCCATCCCTCCGATCAGCCACAACACCCACGTCCCCCGCCTCCGTCCTCTTGTAGCCGAAGAAGGATGCTCCTCATCGGGCTGACCGGGTCCATCGCGACGGGCAAGTCGACCGTGTCGTCGCTCCTCGCCGGCCCGCCGCACAACATCCCCGTCATCGACGCCGACCTCCTCGCGCGCAAGGTCGTCGAGCCCGGCACGGCGGGCTACGCGGCCATTGTGGCGCACTTTGCCTCGTCGACGCCCGACCTCCTCGTCGCCGCCTCGCCGCCCGAGATGCCCGCCGACGGGCCGTCCGGCCTCGGCCGGCCGCTGAACCGGCCCGCGCTCGGCCGCCGCGTGTTTGGCGAGTCCGAGGCGCTGACGAGGGACCGCGCCGTGCTCAACGGCATCGTGCACCCGGCCGTGCGGCGGGAGCTGGCCCGGGCCGTCGCGGCGGCGTACCTGCGCGGGCACTGGGCCGTGGTGCTCGACGTGCCGCTGCTGTTCGAGGGCGGCCTGGACCGCTTCTGCGGCGTCGCCGTCGTCGTCGCCGTGCGCGACCCCGAGGTGCAGCTGCGGCGGCTCATGGCGCGCGACCCGCACCTCACCCGCGACGACGCCGAGAACCGCGTGCGCAGCCAGGGTGACGTCCGCGAAAAGGCGGCCCGGTGCGCGGCCCGCGGCGACGGCCGCGGCGTCGTCCTCTGGAACGACGGCTCCAGGGAGGAGCTCGCCGAGAGCCTGGCGCGCGAAATGGCCGGCCTCAAGGCGAGGAGCCCCGCGTGGTGGTCGTGGGCGCTGCTGGGATGCCCGCCGCTGGCGGTCCTGGTGGCGGCGTGGCGGTTCTGGCAGAACACGCGGCTGAATAGGCAGTGGCAGGAGAGCAAGCGAACGAGTAAGCTGTAGACGGGGATGTGTGGTTTTCTTGTACGTTTAGAGGAGTTGAAGCGAATTATATTGGGCGTTTGGCTTAGACTACGTGCTTATGTGGGCATTGATTGTGGGCGAGAGGTGAGAAATGCAGTAATCGAAGAAAATTACAGCATCCCTGGCGTTGAAAAAAGTAAACAAAAGTACTGAGCATTGACATGGCATACGCCAAGTAGAGTGAAATGTTCTATCTGTGGTGGTTGGCCAGACCGTGTACGTCAACTAGTAGTGGTAGCCTCGCTTATGCGGGATACATTCCGGTTGGGCCGGTGAGCCGTATGCGGCACATAGCGGCGGTACGTGTAGGCGATGAAATATATTGGAAAAGTCGGCGAGTACGGATCGCGTAATTATTTGATGGACATGGTTAAATGGAGTCCCGTCAAGGTCGATTTATTGCAGCCATGATATGCAGTCTTGTTTGCTCCTTGTCGAGAGGCACATGTCTGCCCGCGGTGGCAAAGAGGCTGAACGCGACGACCACGACTACTGGCCGGGTTGGACGGTAACGCAAGCACCCAATGCGCGAAGCGGAAGAGGGACAAGGCCAGATTGGATAAAATCATTGTGCAACGAGGAAGAGGACGCGCATGGCGAGAGCCGACAATCGGCTATGGCTCTGCCGTGGCCTATCAAACGGCCAGCGACCATGCTAGTGAGGCTTGCGCGACGCCGTACAGCAGGCGGGGCCTTGGGGAACGAGAAAGAACCGAGACTGTAGCGAGAGCGAGTCACCAGGAAGAAAAGTCACGTCTGGAAGAGCAAATGACCGAAAGGGGCAGCTGAAGCGTTGGTCGCCAGATGCGGGATTGGGCCCATCTCATCAAATGGCGAGGCATGGCAGCGCGGCGCGAACCGATCAGGAGCACATCTCAACTAGAAGCAATTAATGCAAAATCGATGGAAACCTGTCAGCTTCTTTGTTACAGCTACACCAAAAAGAAGGCCCGCGCGCGCCGTCGCGGGCAGGGCCGTCTTGATGGGCGGACGGCATCTCAAACGGCGAGGGTTTGGGCCATGAAACGCAAAGACAGCGCGACGAGGCCACGTTGAGAAACAAGACGGGGAGCCGCCCAGGGAATATTCAATCATGTATCAATCGACTACGAGGGCCATGGCTACTGCATTTCTACATTGCTTACGGACTGAACAGGCATCCTCGTCGGTCTACGGGCGATGCTCCTGACGCTCATTACGGTTCTGCCCGCCCGATTCCTCCTGTGGTGGCTGCAGCGCAAAAACAGCCCTGAGTGGTGGTGGTGGTTTGTTTCTAGCGGTACGCGCTCGCAATGTACCGGGTACAAGGACACACTGGCTTCGAGATCGCGGCCGGCCAATCGACAGAGGTTGCGGCGAGCGGAATTACTGCGGCTCCGGGGAGCAAGTCACTACGGGCGTAGCGCAGCGCGGGAAGCACAGAAGTGGCGTAGTAACGTTGGCGGGCACCCCGGGGGGGGGGACACCGCCAGCCAGCTACCTATGGAGGCCAGCCGTTGCAGAGGGGGAGTTTGTCCGTAATAGGAAGCGACTGAAGTACTGGATACTTGTAGCCTTGGTCCCCGGGATACAAGGCGGCCCCATCTCAACCGTACTGGGAGCTTGGTTGGCAAGTAACTTAGGTACCTGTTAGCAGAAGGCTGGGCTTGGTGGTGGGTGTTACTGTGGGCAAGCCTTTTTTTTCCTTCCCCTTCCTCTTGCACAACACGCATCAGCAGAAGCAGCACAAACCGAGTGAATTGCATCGTCTGTTTGTTCCTGCATCGCCACCAACACATCGCGCAAGCCGATTCATGCGTTGGAAAGACTAGACGCGTCTGAACTTTTTTTCGACGGGTGATTCGAGTTGTTGCGATTCGCGACCGGCGCGCAGCGAGACGAGCGGCGCACAGAGACTTATTACCACTGCTCCCAGGCATTCAAGTAGTGGCCGCCGTGCTACAGCGAGCGTGCCACCTGTACCACGGTGAGAGCGCAGCCAACGCTCCAGCGCTGCACAAGGTACTTTCTCTTCCGCTGTGCCACCCACCACATTCCCGGTACCCCTTGGCCCGTCGCAGACTGCCTCGTCGCCGCCTCTCTCTGTCCAGACCAAAACCATCTCTTTTACCCTTTTTCCCTCCTCTTACTACACACATCCCTCTCACTCCCTCCCCCAACCCCATATCACGCTGCATCATCCGTCGCCCGCTGCCCGTCGGCGCCGCATCTATTTCTTCCTCTTCACGCGGCTTCTTGTTCTTCAGGTGCCTGACGCTTGTTTGCTCGGTGATTTGCAATTTTCCCAAGCCTGCATTGTTGCCTTGTCGTGGTCGCCTCTCCCCCCCCGGGTCTTGTTCGTTTTTTCTTGTCCCTCTGGCTCAATGCATACTTGACCAAACAAACACATGCACAAAGACAACACCACTGCCTACCTGCCCGTCTCTTTGCTGCCACACCCCGGTCATCATCACCACCATCATCATCTCACTGACTTTTTTCTTGCCATCGCCATCAGCCAGTCGAGTTGCTTGTTACTCGGTGTCGCGGCCCACTGCCTGTCCTAGCTCTCTCTGGCTTACCAGTATCCGTACTTTACCTTTTGAGACGGACGGACTGGGGTGACCCTGGCTCCAGGCGGCCCTCTTCTACCAGCCAGTAGAAAGCCACGCTAAAAAAACAACGACAACCTAATACAACACATACTGATACACGACAGACCTCATCACCAGGGCTTCATCTTTTTTGAGACTGCGCCTGCATCTCATCTCTTCTCCCCCCTTTCCCTCCCCCATTCCTCTCACATATCCTCACCCGCGCTCTCCTCATCCGTACATGAGCGTCTCACTTCTCCGCCATGGCTGCTGAGAATGAGTCGCCCGCTCGCGAGCCTGCTACTCGCGGCCGCGGCAGGGGCGGGCGTGGCGGGCGCGGCGGACGAGGCAGAGGCGGCGGTAGACTCGCAGCTACGGCCGCAGTCGCCGCCGCAAAGTCGGCCGCCGCAAAACCAGGCCGCGGCGGCACGCGCAGAGGCCGCGCAAAGAGCTTTACAGATTCCCGCGTCCAGGCCGCCTATGAGCGCCAGCGCCATCTCAAAGCCGTCTACCAGGCCGTCGCCCATTGCCTCAAGCCAGCCCTCCAGGAGCTTGCCGACCGTTCCATTGAAGAGGTTCTGCAAAAGCCGGATCTCTACAAGGACATCCCAGAGTACGAGCCCGTCGCTCGTCAACTCAGGCAAAAGTTTGACGACAGGATAGCCCAGCATGGCCGCCGTCGCGACATTGACCTCAAGCTCGCCAAGGGCACCTACGACGCCGAAATCTATGTCGCCGAGCGCGAATTTCAGGTACGCCTCCATTGTTTGCATTCATTTTTATTCCCCACCGCCTTGGTGTTTCATTGTCCCTATACCCAGCCCATGATCCGTGCTCAGCTCTTCTCCCTTCTGCTTATACCCGTCGTCGCTAACGCGCATGTCTCACCCAACCTGCAGAATGCTGTCGATGACATGGAAGAACGATTCTATGAAAGCACAGAAAACAGAGTTCGCATTCTCAAGGCTCTCAGCACAAAGGGTCTTCCCGTCGATGTGAGTATCTGCCTTGGTCTTGGCACACGGCGCCCCGGTAGGGCTCGCGTGCCCACCGCCAGCTCCATTAACATTTCCATCTGCAGGTCCGCGATGACCAGTACCAGTACAAGACAATCACTGATGCCCATCTCAACAATGAATTTGGCATTTATCAGTGTTTCAAGAATGGCCGCCTGGTCCCCTATCCTTCGCGCGTCAAGGGCACCGAGATGTGGAGACGCGGCCGTGACGCCGACGCCGCTTCGGCGGCCGCCTCAGTCAACGCCCCTGCCAAGGGCCGCGGTCGTGGCCGTGGTGCTGGCGCTGCTGGCGCTGGTATTAGCAAACGTCGCGCTCTAGATCAGCCAGATGGTCAGCCCACGCCCAAAAAATCGACTCGCGGCACGGAAGAGGCCGCGCTCCTGGAGCGGGAACGCATGGGCCCTGCCCCAGCCAAGGGTTTGCTCGCCTCGGCCGCTGAGGCAGAGGCTCATCCCAACGGTGTTGCTGGCGAGGAGTCGATGCCTGCATCACCAGAGCCTGCCAACCTTGCGAACGGCACATCGGCTGCCGCCAAAGACCCAAGCAAGCTGCATGCGCGTGAAAAGAGCCCGCCATTGCCCAAGAACATTGGCGAGCCTGATGAATACGGGATTCGCTTATATACCCAAAGAGGTCCTCGCGAAAAGGCCATGACTAGCCGATTCATGGCCCCTCCCGTATTCACATTCAACGACTGGGAGATTGGCTTTAGAGATACGTCCAACGACTCCTCCAAAGGCCATACACGAGCCAAGCGTGGCAAGTATCTTGACACGCCCAACAACACAGGCTGGCACTTTGATCATTGGTGCAATGGATACGATTACTCCAGCATGGGCCCTGGTGAACTCGACGAGGAGCTAGTGGAAAGATACGGTTTGCATCCCAAGTATGGCATTTTCCTGCCTACTAGCAAAAGTGACCTGATCGAGAGCGACCCGTATCACATGCCCGGCAAGCCCGTAGTCTTCATCGCCACGCCATCGGGCCGCGTCTCGTATGCATCACGGTCGCTCATCCCCACCGCTAACCACCGACGCTCGGAAGAGGCACCCTTCCGTCTCAAGTTTGGTGCCTCGCTGCGTCGCTTCTGCAAAATGGCCGATATTGAAGAGGATCATTTGTCCCTGGCGGAGTATCTGCCTTCTTTCACAGAGTGGAAAAAGAAGTCCCTTGGCACCGCTGCCAAGGAAATGAAGAAGAGACCGGTCGTGGATATTGGTTCAGACACGGACGAGGACGTGGAGCCCGAGGAAACCAAGGAGGTCGTCGACAATGGCATCTCGGCCATGTCCGTCTTGACTTATGCGTCGGCCTATGTGGCCGCCCAGGAGACAGTCAAGTCTGCACCCCTTGCCCCGAAGCGCTACGATGCTATTCGCGACGTCTTTACTAGCTCCAGCTCGCGAGCTCCGTCTGCGCCACCTCAGCAACCCGTGTCTCTTGGCCTCAACACTCTTGCAGAGCTTTGCAATGTGGAGTCTCGACTGCCCGGTGGCACTGGCGTTGCCTTTGAGTCCGGCTACAAGAGCCCTGTCAAGAAGGAAGAGGTGCCACAGATCAGCTCCTTCTCGCATCTGCCAGCGACCCAGCGCATCGAACACCACCAGCCCTATGGCTACTCTTCTCGGGACCGAGCGTATCCCCAGCCACCATCGTCTGGCATGCTCCCCGAAAGCAGCCCATACCCGCCCCTCGATCGTGGTCTGCCACCGCCTGCACCAATGGACTACGTCAAATCCCACTACCCTCCTCCGCCAAGTGACCCGCGTGGTTACTATTATCCGCCTCCCGATCCTCATGACCAGATGACACCCGGCCGCCCTGTTGACCATTATGGTCATCGCCGGCTCAGCGGCTACGGCGAAGCTCCACCCCATCCGCAGCCGTACTCGCGAGGCCCGTACTGGCAGCATTCGCCATCTGCGCCGCCTCCCGCCATTCCCCAGCCTACGCACTATGGCGTGCCACCTCCCCCGCCATCCCGCCTGTCGTTCTCGCAGGCCAATGATCCTCTGCCTCCTCTGCGGCCGCCGCGCCGGAACCAATCGCTGCCTGACGACCCCATCCACGACAACCAGCGATCCATCCACAGCGGCATCTACTATCCTCCGGGTCCATCCCGGTCGTACAACCGCAGTGGATTCCCGACGGATCACCTGGCGCCGCTGCAGCCGCTGCAGCCGCTGCCAGGTGAGCGCATGCTGCCGAACCCGCAGGCCCAGGGCTTCATGGGATCGCCGCCGCCCGGCTATGCTCACCAAATGCTCTCTCCGACATTTGGCAACCCTGGCCTTCCTGGCCCAATGGGACAAAGCCCGCCTGACACGCCCCAGGGACCACACAGCGGCATCCATCGCCACCGCTCTACGCCGTCTGGCTCCTCGGATGCTGGGTCCAACAAATACAGGAAGCTGCAGCCTGCTCCTGTGCCTGCCCACCGCAACTGGGCCAACAAGCCGGAGCTCAAGACGATTCCTTATGACCACAAGGAAACCGGTTCCTCGGCAGCCCTGCCCAGCTCGGGTCCCACGCAGATCAGAGGCTGGAACGTGAACCAGCCGCGCAAGCGCAGCAAGGCCGAGAAGCAGGAGCGCGCAGAGGCAAACAATGAGAGAGATGATTCTAGATAGCGTCTGGAATTAGCTTCATCATCCAAGTTTGGCACTGCAGTCAAGGCCACGGCCAAGGCTACAGCCATGCCGCCACCAGCTGCGCCGCTCAATGTGCGCTTCTGCGAGCCCCTTCTGGGTCTGCCGCCGCTGTGTCCACGCGAACAGCTGCAACACGAGGAGGACGAGGAGAAGCAGCAGCCACAGCAGAAGCAACTGGCATGTACGCCATTGCCGTCTGTCCCGGAAGTGTCGGAAACGCCCGCAGAGGCTGGTCCAAGCGAGCCGCCGAAAAAACGTCTTCGGCCTAGGACTAAGATTCAGCGCAAGACAGCCGCTGAGTTGGCCACGGCAGCAGCAACTGCAAGGCCATTGTCCGCTCCGGCCAAGAGGAAGCGAAAGCCGCGCGCAAAGCCAAAGCAGGAGACTCCTGTGCCTCTTCCCGTGCCTGGCGGGGCAACCATGGCGAGCTCGTCTGCCGCAGCTGCTGGCAGGCCGAACGAGCAGCAGGACGCGTCCAAGCCATGACGACGATGTAGATCTGGCGGAATGTATCTCTTCTTTTCTTTTGTCTGCTTTCGATTACGTATCTGTTTGACATCACTACCTCGATTTCCCGTCTTTTGTTTTCTGGGAGGTTTCCTTCTTCTTTAAGCATCATCACACAAACTCGGCGTTTGGAGGGATTTCTTTACTTGATTTTCTGGGGGTTTCCTACCTCTTATTACCATGTACTCTAGCTTTTGCGTTTTTCTTTCCTTTTCGTCTTTAATTTTCTCCCTATATTTTGATGAGAAAACGCTGGTTGGGGGGAAAATGGAGGGTTTCTTAAAAAGCATGTCATGAATAGTTTAGATTTCTGGCAGAGGAGGACGGAGTTTTCGTTTGGCCACTGACAGGAAACAGAGGGAAACAATGATGAATAAACTTGGTTTCCTGGGCAGGGTGGTGGCTTTTCTTTACTATATATAATATCTCAATTCATATATACACTTTCTCACCTACTTGAAGAAACGAGACACGAGTACATTGCAGAGATCTGACTTGTTCAATTAATACACCTACAGGTTCGGGTCTTTTGACAAGAAGTCAATGTAAATTGTCACTGCAATAGAAATAATGTGCCTAGATCAGAATACAATCATCTTTTTTCCCTGTCCAAATCCCGATATTCAACATCAAAGTAGTCTGCTCATGTGAGATAGATGTCTAGCCAATTTTACAAAACACGACAGTGCAAAGGAGCTGCCTTCTCTTCTGCTTCTTCTTCTTCTTCTTCTTCTTCTTCTTCTTCTTCTTCTTCTTCTTCCTCTTCTTCTTCTTCTTCCTCTTCTTCTTCATGCGGCGTCATACCATCGTTACTGCTCGCTTCCAGCGTCAAGGAGAGATTAAAGACGGCGCTTAGCTAGTCTGCGTGGCAGGCTCGCCAGAGACGGCCGCCGCGGGGTCTTGCGGTGGCTGTTCCGGCGCGGAGACGGGCTGCTGGGCGGGCGGTTGCTGCACCGGAACAGCAGGTTGCACACCCTCCTGCGGCGGCTGCTGCTGCTGCTGCTGCTGCAGGTCTGCCATGGCCATGCCATTCTGCGCCAGCCCACCGCTGCCAGTCAAGGCAAAGCCAGCGTGCGTAGGCATCATGCCAAAGCCATTCATACCCATTGGCATACCGCCGCCCAGCCCTGCGGCACCACCATTCACATCTCCACCGCCGCTTGACAGCAAGTCCGCACCCAGATTGCCCTCTGGGTGCAGCGCGTAAACAAGCGCCTCCATGGTGTTGCCGTCAAAGATGACGGTATTTTGGATCGGCTGTTGCTTCTGCCCGAGGACGTTGATGACGTCCTGCGCGAGCTGGCCGCCGAGGATGGCGGCGACGGGGGCGACCTCGGCGCCGAGGTTCTGCAGAAAGGCACGCAGGAATTCGGGCCGCAGCGTCTCGCTCGGGAGGCGCAGCGCCTTGTGCTTTTGCGTCGCCAGCTGCGTGAAGAGCTTGAGGTCGTCGCGCGTCGCGGGCAGGCCGCTGCCGTTGGGCACCTGCAGAAACTCCCAGAGGGCACGCAGGCACGACAGCGCGGGCGTGACGCAGCGCAGGCGCCGCTTCGACGACGTGTACTCGTCGGGCAGCGTGGCGAGGTCGCTGGCGAGGAACCAGGTCGAGTACAGCTCGCGCTTGGTGACGGACTCGACCGTCTTGCCGCCTTCCTTCTTCGTCGTGACGTTGATGATGGACCGCGTGCGGGATTCCTGGTGCGGCTGGGTCGCGATGTTGCCGGCGTCGCGCTCAATTACGAAGTCGTGCTCTATGAGGTCGCTAAAGATGAACCCGTAGAGGCCGTGGGTGCCTGCTGCGTAGAACGCCTTGCCGTTGATGCGCGTCGCCGTGTTGATGAGGTTGAACGAGTCCGGGTCCAGATCCGTGGCAATGACAATGTCAAAGCCCGCAAAGTAGCTGGGGCCCTTGGTCTTGACGCCCTCAGCATCGACATGCACCTGCACGCGCGGATTGAGCTTGCGCAGGGCGGGCGCGGCGGCTTCCGCGCGGTTTTGGCCCACATGGCTGCTGCCGTCGTTTTGAAAGAATTGCGCGCCGAGGTCGGCTTCCGTGACGGGCGCGCTATCCAGGATGGTGAGCGAGCCTACGCCGGCGAGGACAAGGTTCTTGGCGACCTCGTTGGCGAGCGCGCGCATGGTGATGAGCAGGATGTTTGCGTTCTGAATCTTGGCTTGGGCGGCCATGCCCCATAGGCGGATCTGACGATCATACAGCGCGATTTCATCTAGTCGACCTGGGTCAGTTCCGGGGGGCAAAAAGCGTGGGCGATGCAGAAGAGCGAAGCCTTACCGGCAGATATGGACTTTGTTGCTTGCATCGGTGCGGGCACTTGGCCGTTGGCAAACATCATGGGCAGCATCATGGAAGGGTCGCCCATAGATAAACTGGCAATGTTTGGGTCTGTGACGAGTCCTTGGCCAGGGAGGATGCCGGCCATGGCGTCTGGATTCGACAATTGGGCGACAAAGTTGGGGTCGAACTGAGGCGCGCCGTTGGTGTCTTGTGCCTGCGGTTGGGCTTGATTGCTCGTTTGCTGCTGTGGATCCATTGCGGACGAATGTGTTTGATAATCCAAAGTATATGCGATAAATTGAGCTAAATAGAGATGGGATATGGATGTGCTCAGATGCCGTTGATGGTCAGATGGCCGAAATGATTGAGCAAGTGAATACGTGCGGCAGACAGCCGCCGTGAGTGTTGTCCACGGGCAAGGAGCGTGTAGTGAATTGAAGTAGCGGGACGAAACGGCGGCGACGAGAAATTCACAAGTGACGCCAGTGTTCGCGCCCGGGAAGCGTGGACGGCGAGCTGGGATAGATGGTATGTAGGTGAGATGCAGTTGTTGGTGGCCGGCCGGTCGCAAGAGTGTGCTGTTGAGAGAAATTGTTAGCACATGACCACCGCTGGCCTCCACAGCACTACAGCGCTACAGGTACCGCAGCATCAGGGCGTTGGAAGCGTCTTAATTGCTCGAGCCAGTGTCCAATATTTCAGATGATGTGATGAGTATAAATGAGATTCCTCTTCTTGTTTTAATTCAATGATTGAGTACTCCGTAGCGAAATAGGCATTATGGAGCTGCGTGCTGGCATGCTACTGCCATTGTTGTGCCTGTGCGAGGGATGAGGCTTTCAACTTGTCACCAGGCAGATGACGGAGGGTTGGAGTCAAAGCTGAACGATCACAATCGACTACCTACTTCGTGATAATCATTCAATTTATCTTCACCCTAGCTTCGCTATCGATGGTTCAGGTAGAACGGCATGGCGAGCTGCAGCCTTCAGCACGGCTTGCACAGGCTCAGCCACTCTAGACACGGCATGGAAAAACAGAGATGCAGGGTGCAAAAAAATAAAAATAAAAAAATCAAGCGGCAGCTTGCACAAGTTATACGCAATGCGGTTATAGTCACCAACGATTACGGAGCTGCAGCCTGACTTTTTGGCACAAAATAAAGACAGATGTTGGAAATGCTTGGACAGCCCAGGGAAACCTTCTGACCACAACAGGCTCGAATGAATATTGGCAGCATCAGGGTGACTCCAAGTATGCGAACGGAAGCGTGTCAACCCAAAGGTTCAGCACCGACGCAGAAGCAAACAATCACCAATACACAAGCATGTGATGTGACACGACATGATACAGGTATTACCTACCTAGGTACCTGGGTATGAAGCCGAGGACGGTGCTGAGGCGCACTGTAGTGGACGCACTGTATAGGTGCCTTGGGGCAGTCAGACCCCATAAAGCCAGCCAATGGCCGCCGGACAGCGCGCCTGTTTGCCCCTCAGCGGCACAGACAGAGAGTTCCAAGGATTTGAGGCAGCCAAAGCTCCCTAGAGGTAAATAATTGACAGCACCAACAGCGCTGCTGCAACCGCCTGGGTAGTACCTGTGGCGGCCTGTAAACGAGAGCTCTGCACCTCTGCTGGTGCCGTTCTAGTAGGACTGCACCATTACCTTACCTGTTGATAGGTACCCAAATTTGGGTGAGTGAGACTTTCAGTGCGGCCGTTCGCTCGCTCGCTCGCTCTTCGCCGCCCGTTTGCCCACATGATGTGATTCAAACCATCATCCATCCACGCCATTACTCCCTAGTGGCTGATACATGGAAATAGTCGTCCTCGTCTCTTCTCATTCTTTCTTCTTCCTTTCATTTCTGTCTTCTCCGAGCGGCCCAGAGCGGATTCGGCGCCTCCCAGCTCCCCCCTGCCTTGCCTCGTCGTCACATCATTGCCGCCATCAGCTGCAGCCAACCATCTCGCCAATCCAAACGGCACGCACGCAAGCTCGCTCGCTGCATCATCGCCCAATCAAGCCAGCACAACCACACTCTGCCGTCACAGGATCCGATCATAGCAGGAGTCTCACTCTCTGCTGGAAAGCTGTAGCTGCTGGCTCGCCTCCGGAGCATCCCTCCAGCCACTGTCGGTTGGCTTTGATTTGCCCGCAATTTGGCCCAACTCGGCCTCTGCCGTACTAACTTGCCGCCACCAGTCGCCGAGCAGGCCCTCCTCTCGCCCGCCTGTCCGGCTGTGAAGCTGCCCTGGCCTCCCGTCACCACTCATCCCATCACTCGAATAAGCTCAGCAAACCCGCCGAAAAGCCTCCGGCGGGCTGTTGCAGCTTGCAGGACGTGCGTCTCGCATTGTCACCAGCGGTTTTGTGTCACCCACGACACCTACCACGCATCACCTACCTCTACCTATGCACGACGCACATGTCGCCGCAGCTTGAACAACGCTCACGTTTCGTTACATAGCTGCGATAGCAGCCAGCTTCCGCATCCACCTGAAGCACCACCTTGTTTTCGCCCTCGGCAGATACATATCCGACCATCCCAGGCTCGCTTGTCGCAGCTTCGCTCTACGTCTGTCTCGCACTAGGCTTGCTCACTCATCGCCTGACTTCTGGGACTGTGGTGACAAGGCGCCACTAACCTAGGCGCGGACCCTGCACATATCCTTTTTTTACGTCGACTGCTTGTCGCCGAACTTTGGCATGCCGCATCACGAAACCTGAACAATGTCATGGCATAATTCCAACAATCCCTCGCGGCGACCGCTAGATGCGCGCCGCACAGGTTCACAGCCCGACGACTCCGCCGAGTACTCACCGTTTGGCCAGACCTTCCCCAGCAGGGTCTCCAGCGCGGGGCCACTCCCCCCAACGCCAGTTGGCGCCCTGCCCTTGCCCAGAATGATCATGGCGGCGCGAGAGCGGCTGGCCAGCTCCAACCGTGAGAGAATCAACTCGATTCTTGGCGACAGCCCGTATACCACACGCCGCTGGACACCGGCGCCCGGTGAGAGCTCACCGCCCCGCCCGCAGGTGCCTCACGAAAACGTGCTGCCCTCGCGACATTACATGCCAACGATGCCCTCGCGATATGACGTGCGACTGCCTTCGCGATTTGACATGCCACCGGGTGAGAATGTACCTCCGCGCCTGCGGGGGCCTCATTCAGGAGAGCTGCCTGCGCGATATGAGATGCCACCCCCCATTATCGCTTCACCTCTCACCATGTCACCCCTCAGCGGCGACTTCGCATCGCAGACGCAGTCACCACATCCGAATCGCATGACGAGTCTAGAGCAGCTAGACCGCACATTGGACGAGGCCAATGCCCATCTGCGTGCGCTGCTGGATATGACCTCTGCCAACAGCGTCTCGCGCCAGCTCATCCCGAGAGATACATCCAGTTTCACGCAACCTACCCGCACCCATGACTTTACATATGATAATCAGCGCAGCAAGCGGAGAAAAGTGGATGGCGAGAGATATACTCACGACGCACAGAGTTTCCGCTACGGCTACTATGGCCAAGTCGAAGCGGGCGATCTGGAAATGGAAATGGTCAGCTGCGATGGAGGCATGTTTTCCAACGAGCTGTCCTATGCCGCTGAGAACATTCTCAAGAATGACAACTCTGTCTACTGCACCAAAGGAAATCGGTGCAATATTGTCCTGCGCCATCGAGGCTCAACGGCCTTTACATTATCCGAGCTCGTCATCAAAGCCCCGAAGTCGATGAATTACTCTCACCCGTACGTGCGCCCTAATTTATCCCTGCTTCTGTGTTCCGCATTCCACTGACCCCATCGTCCCAACAGTGTCCGCGAAGGCATGGTCTTCATCACCATGGATCAGGACGAGGTGCTGCATCGCACTGCGCAATACCAGATTCAGTACGCGCCCAGCACCGGCGCCGGCTCGCGCGATCACGTCACATTCACCAACACGGATCCGCGCACACGCTTTAACCGTGAGCCACAGAGTACAATTTCCATCTCACACAACCGCGACGGCACGTCAACCACCCGTCGGGACCGGTCTTACATTTACGGTCCCGGAAGCAACGACACGCGCACGCCGCATATGCCGCGGGAGTTTACCGCCAGCCAACCCGACTTTCGCATCAGCACCGAGTTTAGCGACGACGATGACGACGCCGCCACGGCCGGCAACGCTGCTCCCGTCTCGATTCTCCGTCGCCCGCCACCCAACCGCATCGGCAGCCTCCCCTTTGAGAGTGACGACGTCGAGTCCGACTCGGATCTCGAGTCCGGCAACATTACCAACGCCTTCCTCACCGAAAACACTATGCGACGTCTTCGACGCGGCGACTCCTCCACTGCCATCCCCCGCCATAACCCCAACACCACCACGACGGCCAACGATTCCGGCCTCGGCTTTGAAGACTACATTGCCACTCTTCACGCCGCGCACCGGCAGAATCAGCAGCAGCAGCAGCAGCAGCAGCGACAGCAACAGCGGCAGCAGCAGAATCAGGATCAGGATCAGCACAGCACTGGTCTGTCGCTGGCCTGGGACGCGCACGCCAACGCCACGCAGGAAGCCATCCGCGCTGTCGGCGGCGACGCCCTGCTCGCCCCGCACGCGCGCTTCCACATTGAAAAGAAGAAGAGCAAGTGCACCATTCGCTTCGACCCGCCCGTGTCGGGACGCTTCATACTGCTCAAGATGTGGAGCTCACACCACGACCCGGGCAGCAACATTGACATCCAGACGGTCATGGTGAGGGGCTTTGCCGGGCCGCGCTACTTTCCGGCCGTGGAGATGCGCTGATGTGTGATTGAGAGCCGTTCGTTGGTGGGGACCATCTCGTTGACGATTAGGAGGGATGGTGAAGGCTCACTCGTCCACGGCGCATGTAATGCTGTCTTCCAACGATTGATGCATTGCTACATTCAGCACTTGCATCTCGAACCATTTTGTTGGCGTCATATTTACGGAGTTTGGTTTCGCAATCTTTAGTTTGGACACACATTGGATGCATTTTCAGTGCAAGTAGATTCTTTCTCAGACAATGTATATATCTATGGCATATATTTTTTTAACAACTTTATTCAATGTCTTACTCTTTACTCATGCAACTTGGAAAATGTCAGACAGTCGTCAGTCCTTAATGTATATTTAGTAATACTATTGCTTCGTGTACAGCTTGCTCGTACTGTAGCCACCCAAGCGCCATGCTGCCCGGCACATCGCCCAGCCCACCTCCGGTTCTCTGCCATTAAACCGGCTCAGTAGTCTTGCAACCCATCCAAGGCGCGAGAGCAGAGGCAATGCCGGCAAAAACAATACCCATGATGCTAATGACGTTAGTATTGGCATAATATTTAGAGAAAGACTGTACGTACAAGTTGACATGGAACATGACTGTAGCGATCTGCACACTCTTGGGGCTGCTCCGAACAGCAGCCTCGATGACAAAGGCTCCAGCTATGCTACCAACCAACTGTGGTCCTACAGCCGGTCCATCATCTTGCGTGCCATTGCCAGCAGACCGAGTAGGAATGCTCAAGGCAGCGGCGGGCGAGGACCACCCAATGATGAGCAGCGGGACGAAAAGGAGAAGAGCAAAGCACAGCCCTCGAAAGACCCAGCTAGACTCTGCCGGGTCCGAATTTCGTCGCAGAATCAGCCTTGTTGCCATCAGACTGCATGTCAGGGAGGCGACTAGGGCCGCCACCAGGATGAACACATGCAGGAGACCGCGGCTGGGATGGCAAGCCGCCGGATCTTCACACTCGTACTATAGTGGTGTAGAATATCTCTGCGTGACTCGCACGGCACCTATGGCCAACTGGGAGAGCAGACCGTTCGAGACGCTGTAGATGATGAGGCATGCGGCGGCGACGAACCTGCTCACTCGGCCGGAGGCAGGCGCCTCGGTGGAAGGAGCGGTTTGGGAGGGATCAGTCGGAGAGGTGGTAAACATTTTGGTGCGTAACTCAGGGTAATATGAGCGATTGTGCAATGTCCGAGTGTAAAAGATGCTGAAATAAAGCAAATGCAGCAGAAGACGAGTAGTAATGAGAGTGGTAAAATCTGGCGAGACCTGCGTGTAGAAGAAGAAAAGCAGCAAAGGAGGGCAAAACGGTAAGCGAAGAAATGTATTTACTTAGGGCCTTCTCGTTTGCTGCACACCGTAGATTTCGAGCAGTTGGCTCCTGCCTGTTGTTGCAGAACTCAAGTCGGAGATGGTGCTCCGGGGCATCGTCTGATGCTATGTAGACCTACTGATACTTGGAGGCGCAGTGGTAGACTTGGGTGTAGTCATAGCTTCCACCAGCCAAGTTTGAAATTGGATCTGGTTTAGGTACTGATGTATTTACTGACTTGACCTGCCATTTATTTTTTTCATTATTCATCTCTTGCCGTAGTGGAGAGGCATGTTCGCTGATGTGTTACAACTTTGACACTTTGATTCAATTCCACGAACAGAGGCTGGTATATCTAGAAACTGTAGACTCATTAGTTTATCTGGGGAAATGGGTTTCTTGTTTACCTTTCCATTAGTATTCCCTCCTAGACAGCCAAAAGTACCACCATTCAGGGATTCGCCATGGTTTTGCTACAGTCTTCAAGTTGATAAAAGAAGGCGAATATTCTCTCCGCAGATTCTTTGTACTACCACTCCTTGAGTCTTGTATCTTTCAAAAGAAGAAAGAATAAGAAGGATATACCATAAGAAAACTGCAGATTATGTGCAGCGACGGTGCGGTTGAGCAAAAACTGTTTGCGTCGCTATCATACCCAACACCGTATAATTTCTACAAAAGTTGGGAATTGGATCCGTCCTTGTATGGTCGATTTACCCTCAGCGAAGCAAGCTATCACTGCCTAGATATATGTAAATGTTCATCCCCTCCCCGACGGCGCATGGAATCGGGCAGACCGACAAGGCGCTGATTATCGGATCTACTGACGGAATGGAGCATGAAGGCACGCCATATCTACTCGTTGACAGGGTCCTTCTTTCCACAACAAAACTAGAAGATAAGTTAGAGAGTGCATGTGATGACTCGTTTCAATGTCTCAGCTCTTTGATCGATGGGCGACTAGCCGAATTTGGAGATGGCTCCGAAGTACGGTGACAGTCCAAGGCGGCGCAAAGAATGCGGTGGCAGAATAGCTCCCGTGACACCTACCACTGGCCTTAGAGGCGCTCCTAGCGAGCGAATCACGGGCACAGACGCAACCATTCCAATGCTAAGCCGTGTCTAGTGCGCGCAGGGAGCGTTACGCTCCATCTACGGCTGTCTTGGGCCGATGCAACAGGGAGACGGCGACAAGGATTGTGCGTGGCCAATGAGAAACCAGCGTTGGCTGGTGATTATGATGGTTTTCAGGTCTTGGACACATACACTATAAAAGCACAGCAGCTATGATATATGCGCATGATAGGAAATAGCTGCGACGAGTGGCGCATGAAACGATCACATATTGAAAGGGCGGAGAGACATTGCGCAGCGTCGCAAGGTGTCGAAGGTCTAGCTGCCAGCTAGCAGAGTCGACCGCTGTAGATGCTGCGCGGCGACCACTTGTACCTGCAAACGACAAACGCAGCACCACCATCTTCTTCACAGCCAGCCCTGCCACTAGACTCAAGAAAAGAAACTGGAGATCACGAAAACACTTTACGTCACAGCAGATCCGACAGGCGGGGGAGAATTTTACATGCCTTTGAAGAGGGGTCGACGCAGACGGACTTTGCGCGCTGCAAGGTCAAACATGGCAAAGGGTCGTGAGGCCGAAATCGTCATGAATGAGAGACATTGTCCTCCGAGGCCTCCCTTTGTTCCCAGGGACCCAATCACATCCGCGAGCAGCCTAAAAACAGCATGTACTGAGACATTGTTATCCAGTGCAGCCTCTCGCCTAGAGGGGCCGTTCCGCTCGCGTCCAGACTAGCACGCCAAAGCTGGTGGTGGTTGCATTCCAGCGCCGTCGTCCCGCCTGGAGCTGGAATTCGAGGCGTCTTACGCCGGCTTCGACTAAGACCCCACGCGCATCAAGGCTGGACTGTTGAAGATGTCTACCTGAGCAGTCGTCTTGTTGGAACTTCTTCTTCCATCTTATCCTTCTTCCTCTTCTTCACGATCCAAGCGACCTCTGAGACCTCTGACGCCTCTATTACGTGGCTTCTTCTACATCTACTTTGGCGTCCAGTTTACACAACCTTGTTGCGTCACTGACAGCTTCGCCTGAGTTCATCCAGCCGTTGGCCTAGTGATACCCAGCCATCGACTTAGCCTCCGTCACTCGACTACTCGCCGCAGTGCAGCGACCCCGAGCCAGACGACGCCGCCGAAATTCTAGCGACCGCACAAGGAGAATTCAAATAACCGGGAACAAGATTGCGATTCTACAGAAAATCAAAGCCGACAGGATCGAACCGCAGCAATCTGGGCCAACACGGCTGCCTGCACCTGGGGGAGCGACCCTCGACATTGATCTCCACACACCCCTTCACCTTAATTAATATCGGCCCACTTGGAACATATTAATACAGGGCGCCGACGCCTCGGTCGAATAATGGCAGGCATCTCTATTCCTGCGCTCGCAAATGGCGATGCTCCAGTAATAAAGGGGCATGAACAACCACGAAACGGGTGCATGACGGACCTGCAGCACGCCACACATACCTCCGGTCTTGCTATTTCCTTCCCTCCCCAGTCGCCCAGCACCGCCAAACCGCAGAGGAGCGGAACTGCCTCTGTCAGCAACAGGCGGCCACAACGCCAACCTCTGGCACACCCAAGCAATCTCACCGACTCGTCCGAACCCAAGTCGCTGGTGGACACCCCGAGAGCGCCGCGAGCTAGACAAGGGTCGCGCGACACTCCAGAGTCCACTCCTAATTACAACACTTTTTCGACCGCTCTTCACACTCCTGAACTCCCTTCACCTTTCCAGGAATCAACTTGGTCACACTACGCCGGTCGTCTTCGCAACATCAGCCAGGCTCACTCCCCGACCGTCTACACGACGCCCACCAGATCCCGCGCCACACGAGAGTCGTCACCAGCCACCTCGTTGAGAACGGGAACACCGACGACGCCCAGTTCCTCGACCTTTTCCTTTATCGCTTCGAAGATGGCTGCTCTCAAGGCCATGGCATCGCCTTCCATCCCCGGAGCCGGCTGCGGGAACGAACTGATTGACCTGGACATTGAAGCTGCACTCTTCCCGAATGGCGGGCCGCAAGAGGGCGAGACTTTCTCACCAGCGGCCTACAAGAACTTGCAAATGAACGCCATCGGACTCCTCCATCGCTTTCAAACCACCTACCAGAGCCAGACGATTGAATTTCGCACACTCAAGGCCGAAAAGGAAGCCCTCGACGATGAAAAGAGCGAGGCAGAGACACGGGCGCGCCACGCCAAGTTACAACTAGAAGAAGTCGCCCGCAAGGCCGCCGAGAAGGAGGCCACCATGCAGGCTTATATCGAAGAGCTGCAGCGTGAAAACAGATCACTAGCGCAAGACAGACAATCACAGATGGGCCGTCCAGCGCCCTCGGTAGTATCCACAATGTCGGAGGACCTCGGCGCAGAAGACGACCAGTCCAAGAAGATGTGGCGCCGCAGTGGCGATACCTTCAAGACCGAGGCTGGCTCCGACACGGATGAAGAAAGTGTCGCCGAAGCCAGCATCTTCTCCCGCTCAAGAAGTCCAACCATCGCCACCACCATCTATGAAGTGGGCCCGATGGAGTCGATGCCTCGCGGCCGGGCCTCGATATCTGGAGCATCCATTCACAGCGTGTCCTCGCAGCGGCCGCAACAGATGACTGCCTTTCGCAAGCTGATGAAGGGCATTTCTGGTGAGGCTGACGTTCGCAGCGTCACCGAGTGCAGCAACTGCCAGGGCCAAGACGCCAGCATGGCCTGGGACACGGCCAGCCTCATGCGGGACGAAAACCGTGGTCTGAAGGACCGAGTCACCGAGCTGGAATCGGCACTCGAAGGCGCGCTGGATGTAGTCAATGGGCTGGGTCTGTGAATACGAGCCCACCGCTCTTGGTTACTACAATGATGTTATATATGTGGCGTTAAAAGGACATTGGGTTACCTGTTGTTTATTTAGATGGTGTTGGAACAGCCTGGCCTGCGGCGATGAACTCGCACGCTTATTACATTACCCAAATAGAGTATGCTCTATAATATATTTTATATTTCAAACTCAACTAACACTTTGGTATGAGTATCTTGTGACACGTGCATCGGCAAACGTCGGCTAGTCCATTATCTATGATATTTGCCGCTGCTGTATAACAGTTTGTGGTACACACCAGCAGACGTAAGCGGTAGTATCTCTTTGCGGTCACATTGCCGGGCTACGAACATAACTTGTCGATGCTTTAAGTTAGTACACAGACCACTTTCACGACTTTATATCCTACTTTGCATGTCAATGATTGATAATTCTTTATTCCCCAGGAACCGTAGTTTACATGGGCATATACGCATAACAAATGAAAGCAACGATATATGATGTTCATTCCTCAGCCCAAAATGCTTGCTCTCCGAGAGCCTAGCCACATCTCGACGAGGAAGAGCTCTGACGACGTTTGCTTCTTCTTCCTCAACAACCAGTTTCGTCCTCGGCAGCCGAGGGCTACTCAGGCCTCCCTCGGCCAGATTTTGTACACTCCCAATGCAGAATCGCTCGGCACCTTCCCCGGCCGCCTGCAGTGCCTCCTCACACCTGTGCGTTGTCGGTCTAGTGGTGAGCCTCCGCCTCGTCGTGGTGGTGCTCGTCTTGCATGAAAAAGTGCTCGTATGTGCAGTAGCCGGCGAATAGAACCGTCGCCGTGCCGAGGCCGGGGAGGGTGCCGCGGTAGCGGTTCCAGCGGGTAAAGTGGCCCTGGAATCTCCAAGCATCACTGTCCAGGCAAAGTTGTTAGCAGTCCGTTCGTTGCGGTGTGCGTCGCTTTTGTCGGACAACCCGGGGGGGTGGTTGCTCATCGGATGTCCTGGACGTACGCTCTCTCCCAAGGGTCGTAGCGGGCCTTGCCGGCGGCCTCCTTGAAGGCGCGCATGCTGAAGCCCGTAATATTGGCCTTGCCGCCCTGGGCTGCCCTCAGTACTCTGTATCCATCATGAATTTGTTAGCCTGGCTGGTTGATCTCTCGGTCGGTGGGAATCGGTGCGACGCCTCGAGGACGTAGCGATTGCGGTCGCGGGGGCGCCAATTGCACGTGCATAGGTCGGAGTTGTACCTTGTGGGAAGCATTGTGAAGAATTGAGGAACTGAATGTCGAATTACAGACGCAAAGTGGCTGCCAAAGGGGACATGCAAAGGTAAGCTGGGTTGTTTGTCGCGCGATTGGATGAGTGCCGGAACAATGTTATTCCAGCTCTGGTCTTGCTAGGGATGGCTTTTTGCGGCGGGCTGGGGCACCAACGCACGGGCCAGCCTCCGATCTTGTGCCTTTGCTGGCACCTCGAGAGGTCCCTCTACTGGAAACATCACACATTGTTTATCCGTCAAAACTTTACGCAAAGCGATTATTCTTCAGCCCACGCAGCAGCAGCTCGCCATTGCCAACCCTGTGTCCTGATTATCAGCATTCGTCTATACTTTTGTTGTCGCGCTTACGATTCCTCGAGCCCATCGACGCAGCACGCTTGCCGACTCTGCTTGCGCATGCTCCTCACGACACAGTATCCGTAGGACAGCATATCTTAGTCCTGTGACGATTACGCGCACCCGTGATCGCTCTGCGCAATCCAACGGCCGAGACATTTTACGGAGGACAGCTCGCAGACACCAACACGCATCGATAAGCTCGCGTTGTCCACACGACTCGATGCACCCCTACCAAGGCCCGTCTCAACCTCGCCCCTCTGCTACCATCGATCCTCGTTCCTAGAAGCCGCCCCGTCCTCTAGAAGTCGACTCGTCAGAAGAAACGCCAACTGTGCAGGTATTAAGCGGCCTTCTAAACTACCAGGAGAGGAACACGAACCAGGTCAGCCTGTCTTACCTTCCAGTCTTTTACCCACCCGACCAAGTTCCGCCCGAGCAAGTTGAGCCCGAACAAGTTTCGCACGCAAGTTCATCACACCATAGAGAGACACATCTGTCCCAAGCTGTGCAACAGACATTTCTTCCTGTGCCTCGCCCGACTACGCCGATTCGCCAGCCTAAAGACGAGCAGGCTATGCCTCCACAAGTTCGGGGGTTTGCTGCCGGCCCTGGCGTCGGCGCGCCGTTTCACCAACCGAGATTCCCGTCGCATGGACAATCACAAGGCGGGCCGATGGCCGGCAATCAATTCCTGAATGCAAACGGCCAGATGAATCCATTTGGAGGAGCGAATGGCAACTTTAACATGCCAGGCCTCAACGGCGCTGGAGGGTTTGGCGACTCTGGCTTTGGCGGCCAGGCCTCCAGGATGGGATTCACACACGGCCCTACCGGCCTTCAACCACCCCAGCACACCGGGCAGCTACATCACAATGTGCTGATGGACCACCCGACGATGAGACCTCAGCAGAATAGGGGGCGTATACGAGAGGTGTGGAAGCATAATTTACACGAGGAGATGGCGGTCCTACGAGACCTTGTGGACAAGTATCCTTATATTGCCATGGTAAGTATTGCTACTCTGTCGTCAGCCGAGTATGCTTATCAATGAATCTAGGATACCGAATTCCCGGGCGTTGTATCAAGACCAATGGGGGGCTTCCGTGGCAAGAGCGATTACCACTACCAATGTCTGCGCACCAATGTGGATATGCTCAAGGTTATCCAAATTGGTCTGACATTGTTCAACGAAGAGGGCGAGACACCACCCGCCCGACCAGGGCCAGAACTTGGTCTCGGCCCGGCCGCGCAAAGAAGCGCAAATCAGGGTCCCTTCCCTTATGCGTGGCAGTTCAACTTCAAGTTCTCCCTCAAGGAGGACATGTATAACGAAAAGTCAATCGAATCTCTGCAGCAGGCTGGCATTGACTTTAACGCAATGGAGCGTGACGGAATCGACCCTCACGAGTTTGCTGCGTTGCTGATCCCGTCTGGCCTGGTCTGCTTTGACGACGTCAAGTGGATATCCTTCCACGGCGGATACGACTTTGGCTACCTGACGAAGCTGCTGATTTGCACGCCGCTGCCGAATGACGAGCACGACTTTGACCACAAGATGAAGCTGTACTTTCCCTCGACGTACGATGTCAAGCACCTGATGAAGTTCGCCATCCGTCTGCACAACTCGGGAATTCTATCCCCAACGGATCCTGGTAGCGCCGAGATTCTGCAAAAGTTTGAGCACAAGTCGGGCTTGGAGAACATTGCGGAGACGCTCAAGATTAAGCGCATCGGGACCGCGCATCAGGCGGGCTCTGACTCGCTGCTGACGGGCAAGGTCTTTTTCCAGATGCGCGATCGCATCTTCAACGGCAGTATTCCCGACGAGCACGTCGGCAAGGTTTGGGGCCTGGGCATTCCCGACGGCGGCATGATGATTGCGTCCATGATGAATCGCGGCGTTGGCGGCGGCGACGATGGGGGGCTCAATGGCACCCCGCGCACGCCCAACACGCACACGGCCCAGCTGGCGACATCGGGCACACCCCTCAGCAACCAGGGCCCCGGCGGCAGCAACGGCGGCGGTGGCCACATGGGTCCCATGACACCCGGCGGCGGCGGTGGCATCTTTGGCAGCTTTGTGTTTGCGGGCAACAACAGATAAAACAACTGCCGCGGCTGCGAGTATTCTCGTCATATCGAAGCAGCATTGGAGGAGAAGGAGGGGTAAACCGTACTAACGCCAAAGACTTTGTCATGGAGGCTGCAGCTTTTGGATTGGTTTCGCTGGTAAAGGCGCTGGCTTTTCTGTCAATGTCGTCTTTGGGCTTGTTTTAGTACCCGTGCATGCATAATAAGAGAGGGAGAGAGCGAGGATAGGAGTGTATGATGAGACGTGTCTTCTTTTCCAAGCTTCGTTTGCGTGTTATTCTTCTAAAAAAAAGGATCCAAGGAGGGAGGGATTGGGTGAATAAACGGATTCTTTGGTGTTTTGTTTCTTTGCATCTCGTTGTCTCGGAAGAACATTTGGGAAAGGGGTGAGCGAAGTTGGTTTTTTTTTCGATGGTCTGGCTTTGTGGTTTTTCGTCTTGTCGTTTTACCAGTTCGATGACCACGCTTGTATAAATAGTGATGCAAAACCTCTTATTCACGTTACGGTTCATCACGTTGCAAGTCTGGTGAAATTGTGGTTCATTAACGTCGTGAGATGGAGTGAATGCTCGGCTGGTGAAGAAGAAAAAAGACGCAACAAAAACTCCCAAGTAATCATGTCCTTCCCGGAAACGAAAAAAGCCCAATCCTCCAAAGCGCCATTGTGATTTTTTTGCTACAAGCAGAAGAACAAGAAAGATGATAGACAAGCAAAACAGATACAAGGGCGCGCCCGTGACTAGGTAATGTAGACTCTCTTGAGGGACTCGGCGGCATACACCTCATGGGTGACGACATCCTTGACCAGGGCGGGCGGCAGGCCGGCCTTTTTCGACTGGTCCTCGAGGCGCTGGCGGCCGTAGACGCGTCCGTTGGGGAGCAGGACGAGGTCTGGCTCGACGTGGCTCTTTGTGTGGTGGGCGTAGGGCACGTTGCGGGCGAGGTCGTTTAGCTCGATGGAGCAGATGGGGCAGACGCCGTGGCCAATGGTCGACGGCCTTGGCGGCGGCGGCTGCTGCTGCTGCTTCTTCCCGCCTCCGACGGCGGCGGTCGAGGAGGAGGAGGAGTGGTGGCAGGCGGGCGTCTTGAGCGCCGAGAGGCCCGACGACAGGGCGAGGTGCAGCAGCGGCGCCGAGGGCAGGCCGAGCAGGTTGTTGTGCGCCGTGGTGAAGACGTCGGCGAGCTCGGCCCAGCGCTGCGGCGCGTACAGGTGTGCGTAGGCGCTGCTGCCGCTGCCGCTGGCGCGGGCGCGGCCGGGCGGGAAGGCGAGCAGGCCGCCGGCCTGCTTGACCTCGGTCGGGTAGGTGTGCCAGTAGGGGATGAGGTGCTTCTTGGCGTGGGCAATGGCCTCGAGGAGCTTGGGCTGGGACTGGGTGCGGATGAGCTCAATGTACTGCTGGAAACGAAGGAGGAACTCGAGTTTGCTCTGTTTTTTTTTACATGTCTACTGTTAGCTTGTCATCACGACGGCGTGCGGGGGAGGACGATGACGAAACGCACCTCCATCTTTCGGAGCTCCTTTTTATTCTCCGTGCACCAGGCCAGCGCCTCGGCGATGCTGCCGCCGAGGAGGGCCTCGCGGATGCGGCTCATGCTCTTGAACGTGTCGACGTCGACGAGGGCCTCCATGCCGCGCTCGCGGGCGAGCTGCTCGGCGCTCTGGCTGTAGCCGTGGCGGAGGAGGTAGTCGGCGAGCAGGCGGTCGAGGCGGCGGCGGCTCCAGGCCTCGTACTGGACGTCCTCGGCCGAGCGCATGGCGTAGAGCTGGTCGAGGTGGATGATGCGGGCGGCGGCCTGCGTGTGCAGGCGCTCCTCCTCGCGCGCGTGCGCCGTCAGCTTGCGCCGGACGCCGCGCATGCGCGCGAGCATGGCGTCGAGGTTGCGCAGCGCGTCCTGCTGGGTGGCGCGGCCCGAGGCGGCGCCCGTCGCGGCGTCCTTGAGCAGCGTCTTGAGCGCCGTCGTGTCCTTTTCAATGGTGAAGTGGGCGGACCGAAAGTTTTTGCGGAGGAGCTCGTTGGGGAGGCGGAGGAGAGGCTGGTCCTAGAAAAAAGTCGAAAACAAAGGGACTCGGGGTCAGCAACAAAGGGCAAAAGAGAGCAGTCGTCGTGGGATTATCAAGATGATGTCGGGAGAGCACGGGCGTTGGAGGAGGAAAGCGGAGAGAGAGCTTACGAGGAGGAGGTGCTCGCCATGCCTGAGCGTGGACTGCTCGTGCTCAGCCATTGTTTGCTGGGTGGGCTGCCGAAAAGTGTCAGGCAAACGGCAACATGAAGCGACGAGGTTCGCGGGAAGGAATGGCGATGGAAAAACGACTTTGGAGATGGAGGCGGTGGTTGCACCTCGCAGCTGGGTCCCGATTAGAGGTGGGATTACGTAGCGGCCAGTTTTTGGCACCAACCATTCCGCAAGGCGGAGCTCCCCCGGCGATGGCAAGGCAATGGTGGACCTGAGGGATTGCCGTTATATGCTGGTCCCGTGTCCTTTCGGGCCCAAAAAAAAATCGAGTATTTTGATCAAGCCTTGACTGTAAAATATTTTTTGCATTGTTTATTTTCCGCCCAAATGGTGTGTAACTTGTGCTGTAGAAGGGCGCTGTAGCTACCAGGGATCCGATGGGAGCGGGCCTGTAAGAAGGCAATCGACAGCGGGTAGCGGCAGTGTAGCGTAGCGGGGTTCGGGATGGGCGAGGCGCGGGCGAGCTCAGGTCGGGATTCACGATTTTTGCGTGAGAAACGTGAGTTGAGCGACGCGGTCGAGGTCCTTATCATCAGTGGCAGTGTTCATGGCTACCTTTGTTGCCAGGTTGGTGCAGATGGCGCAGCAGCCGTCTACTCGGCTAACACCTGACAGTCTCTACTTGGCTACTAGTCATTGGCATTGTCCGCCATGTTGCTCTGGCGCTGTACGCGCAAAGCTACGGCTTGAAATCTTGACCAGGATATTAAGATGGCCGCTTGGGGGCTGATCTTGGCGGTCTCCTGTAGTATACTATCGTCGTTTACGTTCCTGGGGGGGGCTTCTTTTGCCCGTCGCACCCCAATCAACCGGCGGCGCAGCTATACGATGCGCCATCTTGTTTGCTACTACTATCAAGAGCGAGGGCCAGATCGACAAGGCGGCAGCATCGGCCACGCAGCAAGGATGTGTACGTTTCTATATTTCAGCTGAAAAGCCTCCAACCTCCACGGCCGTTTGCTCGGGTTACACAGGTGGCGGCCTCCCCAGACTCGTGCTGAGACGACCGCCTCGCGCCTCACTGCGATGCGCTGTGATACGCTGTGATACGCCGGGCGGCGTGATCCTTGCCATCCCGGATGGAGTTCTGCCAGTCTGCACAGGCACACAGGCCAAGCCAGGTGTGACTTGCCCGCAGGTGGCTAAGAATCAGGCGTAGTTATGGCCTGCAGCCGGATAGCTGGGGCTGGTATCCGACTGCGGAGCGGGCGCGCTGAAACCTTGGGGGCGTTGTTTGCTGGTAGTTGATGGAGAATTGCCGAGATAATCCGGAATAATCCTCGACGGAGCCTCTTTTTTTTTTCATTTTCCTGCACCGAGGCTAGGATTTTGTCTGCAGGTGATGGTTATATTAATTGCAAGAGCGGCATTGCTGGATTATTGGCCATTTGGCAGACGTGCTGTGACGCTCGCTGTGATTGGGTGGAGCAACTCTACAAAAGTGACTGCCTCAGGATCCAGGCACCATTCTCATCTGAATATAATCCCCTGGGCTGCACGTGTTCTGCTCCTCCCTCGCACCTCGTGACTTGGACACCCCAGCCGCCGCCCACCCCTCGCCCGTTTGCTGCACGCGCCTTTGGTACGTGCCTGCCTGCTGGGAACGCCGCCTCAGAAACCAACGAAAAGCCAACCAGTTTTTAAAAGAGTGGCCATTTTCATCGCAAAATCGATTCAGCATTGATCAAACTACTTGTCCAAATTTTTTTCTTCTTTTTTTTCACGTCCAAAGCACCGCTCGCAGCTCACCTACAACCACCGTCTTCAGCGCGCTTACTTACATCCGGCCGCGCGACATCACGAGATTTGGAACCACGCAAAAACACGTGAGGCAAAACCCGTGATCTCGCACCAAGACCCAAAAAACACATGATCTGGCTGGTAAGTGCATCGTCCTGCACCTAGATGCCCGCATTTTGATGCTTTAGTCACCATCTCCTCGCGATTTTGATGCCGCAAGTGCGAGCATCGTCGCTGCGCTGTTGCCTGCGACCGTCGCGACCCCTTTGCCCAACAATTACCTCTCATTCCCCTTTTCGCGCGCAACCGTCTGTCGGCCATCTCAGGCCGTCTCTGTCGACTCGCTGGTCATGATGAGTTTGCGCACGTCTACCTGGTCGATGCCGCGTCCCGTCGTTGTCAACCTGCGTTATCTGCTGTCGCGTCGCAAAGACATCAACAAGGCGAAATTTTCATTTTTGCCGCCTTTCATCACATCACCATCGCGCCTCGCATCGCCTCCCCACTGCCGACACTGAAAGCGCTCTACATGCCGCAAGTGGCACTGAGCGTAATGCAGTGCCATTGTCAGCATGAGCTGTTGCCTTGTCGGATTGCCACGCGCCCTACCCCTCCCGTCTCATCGTCACCGTCCTTTCACACGTATCTCTAGCTCTGTCTAACCCTCATTAGTTGTAGCCACATACAAATCGTAAAGCTGGATTTCCATCAGGAGGACATGTCCGACCCTCTCGCGGATCACCCGGACCTTTCTGCCCTCACTGGCTCCCCCGGCCAGAAGCGCAAGCGAGAGCACGAGAGTCCCGGGCAGCGGCACAAGCGCATAGCGCCCCCAGCCAGCATGTCGGCCGCTGATACGGCCGATTTCATTCAGAATGCAATCGAGGCCACCAATGCTGCCGCCACAAACGGCGTCAATGTGGCCGACTTTAATGCCCTGCAGCAGGCTACCCACGGTGACCACACCGACCACGCCAGCAATGATGCCACCACCACAGCGCAGGCCGCCCTCGGCATGTATCCCACCTTGCATGTGCCTCCCTCGACCGAGGAGCAGTTTGCTGCTCAGGCTAGCGACAATGGCGACCAGCCGCATGACCACAATGCCTTTCCCCCGGAAATGACGCACGACATGATGGACCCAGTCGCCCACCAGCAGCCCCAAAACGGTGTTCAGCAGCAACAGCAGCGCCACTACTCTGCGTCGTCGCAGGGAGGCAACCCCAAGCCGCCCGTGGGCTCCGACGAGTGGCACAAGCTGCGCAAGGACAACCACAAGGAGGTCGAGCGCCGTCGTCGCGAGACCATCAACGAGGGCATCAACGAGCTGGCCAAGATTGTCCCCGGCTGCGAGAAGAACAAGGGGTCCATCCTGCAGCGCGCCGTCAGCTTCATCTCCCAGCTCAAGGAGAATGAGCAGCAAAACATTGAAAAGTGGACGCTCGAGAAGCTGCTTACGGAGCAGGCCATCACGGAGCTAAGCCAGTCCAACGACAAGCTCAAGCAAGAGTGCGAGCGCCTGTACCGCGAGCTCGAGACGTGGAAGCGCGTCGCCCAGAATGCAGGCCTCGAGCCGCCGCAGCCCAAAGAGGAGCCCAGCGTCACGGGCTAGCAGTCCGCGCTGATGGCTCCTTTTCCGGAGCCGTTTGCCGCCCAGGCATCTTGACTTTTGTATTCTTGTTCAGGGACTATTCTGGAGTTATTTGCCCCCGGGCATCTTGACTTTTATGCTCTGGTCCAGTGACTTTTCTGGAGATGGCCGCACAGGCATCTCGACCTGACTATACATTGACACTTGTTCTATACTGTGACTTGTATACAGTGCCGCAACCCATATAATGAGTGTATGCTCCGGCCGCGTGGCGTTGCGCTATTCCTTGTTCTTTTGCTCTGATTTTCCTCGGGTTTGGGAGCTAGGCGTCGGAATTTGGATTGCTGTTTTTCTTTCGTATTCCCTTTTTTTATACATCAACTTGCTCGGGATATTTTGGTATCATGGTCTAGACCTGAATAAAAGTCCGAGACATGAAACGTGCGCTTATTCTCGTTCTCCTGCCTCTGTTTGATCATGTATATCCTTGGCGTATGCTAAATTTGTACCGATCTTCAAGCTAAGACTTGACCTGAACATGTTTTTTTTTTTTTGGTTTCCTATGCCAATAAGTCCATGTCTGAAACAGGACGCTTACGCGTCCTCGTAAATGAACGTCATTATTGAAAGATTTGGGGTCTTGCTGCGCCTCCCGTAGACGAGGTGCCTCTCGGATTCTTTTTTTAAAAATAACACGTAATTATGCTGCTCGCGGTCCCAGGCCCCCCAAGATGGGGGACGCACGACGTCGACACGACCGCGCATCTTGAAACCCGCCGAGTTGGGGCCGGCGAGGCTCGGCTTGCTTCGTCTCACCGATTCCGCGCAACTCTAGCTACCCTTGTTTTTGTTCATCTCGGCGAGTGAGGGGTCTTGCTGGTCGCAAAAGACGATGAACAGGGGGGGCCAAGAAGTCCATGACAATCTTTCAAAGTCAACAAGCAAGCAACGTTGCAACTGTGCTTCGACCGTCTTGAGTCAAGCACTTTGCAGGCATGATGCATTCTCTTTTTTTTCCTTGTCATTCTGCTTCTAGATCCATGCTCAAAAGGTCAATGGCCCAAAATGAATGATGGACTTTGCCCATGGCCCTCCATCTCAAAGTCTCCGCATCGAGCATCGTCGCTTGGCAAGGGGGGGGGGGGTGTAAACGAGCAGAGATGGCGGAATTTCGGAAGAGACTACCAGCGGTCCATCTTGGTCGAAATACGGGAGGGCCGAGAATGCTGATTCCTTTTCTTGCTCTTTTCGTTTCCAAAAGGTCATGACTAATGAGCTAGCAAGACGCATCTCGCTCATTCCTTCATGTTGACCCCGGGCAACCACGTCGGGGACAGGGCAGATGGAGAAGACGAGGAGGCATGGATACATTTTTTTTAGAGTTTAGGTCTGCATGCAACGGGCGGCGTGCGGGAAAAGAAAGAGTCACTCTCGCTTCAGCCCTGGAGACCTGCCCAGGATGGCCAGGTCCAGGGATGCGAGAGAAGCGGTCGACTTTGCCCAACAAACA